>PVJN01039423.1:0-19807 GCA_004026805.1 Lasiurus borealis
TGGACCTTGGTTGCGGGCACATCCCCAGTGGGGGGCGTGCAGGAGGCGGCTGATCGATGTCTCTCTCTCTCACTGATGTTTCTATCCCTCTCCCTTCCTCTCTGTAAGAAATCAATAAAATATATCAAAACATGTATGTGTGTGTGTGTGTGTGTGTATATATATATATATATATAAATATATATATATATATATTTTTTTTTTTTTAAATAGCTTTTCTTTCTTAAATTGATTTCAGAGAGGAAGAGAGAAACATTCATGATGAGAGAGAATTGTTGATCGGCTGCCTCCTGCACACCCCACGCTGGGGATCAAGCCTGCAATCCAAGCCTGTGGCCTGGACCAGAATGGAATCAAACCTGGGACCATTCAGTCCGCAGGCTGACGCTCTATCCACTGAGCCACACCTGCCAGGGTGGTAGCTTTTCTTTCCATTAAGGATCTATGGACTCAAAAATGGTCCTCGTGTTAACACACACCGAACACTCCACGGCGTGCAACGGCCCAGCCAAAGTCAACTATTTTCCACCCACAGCTGGGAACCCCCGTATCTGCAGGGCTGACTGAACTCACACGCAGATATTCGACCGCTCCGGACTGGCTGTGCAAGGGTCAATTGTGTACCTGTTGGAACTGAGCGACGCCCTGAAAAAGACACTTTTCACCTCTTCTGTCCAGTGATCTTGAGAGATTGGAAGGGAAGGGGGGTGAAACGGAACCTCCTCCATGTACCCCAACCAGGCCCGGGGTTCAAGCCTGCCACTGAGGTTCGTGCCCTGGACCGGAGTGGAACCCGGGACCCGTCAGTCCCCGGGGCAAGCCGGCTGCGGCACATTTACCTCTGAGTGGTGACAGCTGCTGCGATTACTCAAGATGATCCGTTAACCCACAAACGGCCCCTCATGTTCCTCAGCCAGTGACAGTTTATTCACTCCCTCCCTCAGAGCCTCCATTGCTCATCAGGTCCAACCACAGCCGCCAGACCGGGCGCTCGAGGCCACGTCAACAGTCACGGACCGAGAGCGGACGCGCACACGACACGCGTCTCTCACGGGCCCTGCGTGCGTGCGGCGGCCGGTTACCGGCCTGGAGAATAAACCGGCCCAGCCCGCGTGCAGGCCGGTTCCTACAGACCGGCTCCTGCAGGCCGGGCGCCCGCGATTGTCGTGGCGTCAGCCACGGAAGACGGAGCCGTGGGAACTAAGTCCATCTCCAGCCACGCAGTGTGCTCCTCCGGTCCCACCGAGTCCAGTTTTTTCACAGAAAAAATACGTTCAGCCACGCACGGTCCCGGGTTTCCTTCCTCACGTCACCGCACCAGGCGGCCAAGTACAGATGCTGTACACCCCGCGCACGGGACCGGGTCGCTCGCCGCACCGCTGGCTCCTCCCGCACGGGACCAGCGCCGCTAGATGTGCAGGGAGCACGGGACTGATGGAGGCGCCGCTAGATGTAGAGGGAGCCGTCGGCCGGCCCCACGTAGCCCACCCCGATGAGCAGCACGTCGATGAGCGTCCAGATGCCCAGGCCGCCGAAGCTGAAGAGCTTGCCGAGGCCCTCGCGCCACTGGCCCAGGTAGAAGCGGTCGGCGCCGAAGCCGCCGAGGGTGATGCTGCAAGACCAGGCGGGGGCGGGTCCAGCAGGCGCCCTCCCCACCCCCCGGCCAGGCAGGGCTCCGGGGGGGAGGGACCTCGAGACCCCAACCCCCTGCGGGGTCACAGGACTAGCACCCGCTTTGCAGCACCGAGTGCTTTCCCTGTCCGGGCCTCGGTGGGCTCAGCGTGGGTGAAGGGCTGGCTCTGAGCTGGACACGGGCTTCTGACTGTGCGGGGGGCAGACACCCCGACCCCATGGAGGTGTTCAAGGGCCAGTGGTAGCCACAGGCCAGAGACTTAGAGTCTCCAGAGTAGCCAAGACCGGTGTGGCTCAGTGGATAGAGTGTCAGCCTGAGGAATGAAGGGTCCCCAGTTCGATTCTGGTCAAGGGGCATGTACCTTGGTTTTGGGCACATCCCCAGGAGGGGGCGTGCAGGAGGCGGCTGATCGATGTGTCTCTCTCATCGGTGTTCCTAACTCTCTATCCCTCTCCCTCCCTCTCTGTGTAAAACATCAATAAAAATGTATTTTAAAAAATACCTCACAGAATCTTAAAAAAAAAAAAAAAAAGAATCTTCAGAGTATACGTACGACCTTTAGCTGGGCTAAAACCGGGATTTCTCTGTAAAGAAGGGTAATGCCTGCCCTCTCTGCATTTTGTTCTGGAAAACGGCACATCCCTAGAGCAAGGCGTGAGCGCGGAGCCGCGCGCTGGCACCGGGAGGCGGGCAGTCTCAGCCGCTCATCCCCAAAAGCGCAGTGTGAGGAGGGCCCAGCGGGCGGGGCTCACAGGTGAAGCGTCAACGTGGAACCGCGAGGCTGCAGTTCCGTGTCTGGTCAGGGCGCGTCCCGGGCTGTGGGCTCCATCCCCCGGGTGGGGTGTGCGGGAGGCAGCCGGTCCGTGATGCTCCTCTCTCTCATCATGGATGCTTCTCTCTCCCTCTCCTCCCTTCCTCTTGGAAATCACTACAAATACATTTTTTTAAAAAATGTAGTGTTAGGGATACATGATTCTCAAGATCCGCTCTGGGCGGATTTTTGGAAAGCTCTTTGCATGGGACGCTCGGAGCACGCGAGGAAAGGGAACGGCACCCTGGCCGGCTCCAGCCACACCGGCCCCGGCCAGCCCTGCCCACCTCACGCGAGGCGGGGGCCTGGCCCAGCCCGGCCGGCAGGGGCCACGGGTCTCGGGCTCTAACTCGGACCCTCAGCGGGGACACAGCGCTGCGACTGGTGCATCGCTTAAGCACTTTTTTTTTTTTTTTTTTTGCAAAATAGTTGAAAACTTGAATACAAGCATGTGAAAATATAAGTCTATAATTAGTTCAGGATGGTGGGATGATAGGTGGTTTTCACTCTTTTTCTTTGGTAATTTTCTTTTCTTTTTTTAAAAAAATACTTTTACTAATTTTAGAGAGGAAGGGAGAGGTAGAGATAGAAATCGAAACATCCATGATGAGAGAGAATCATTGATAGGGTGCCTCCTGCACGCCCCACACTGGGGATGGAGCCTGCCACCCCGGCAATGTGCCCTTGACCAGAATCGAACCCGGGACCCCTTCAGTCCTCAGGCCGACGCTCTATCCACCGAGCCACACCGGCCAGGGCTCTCTGGTCACGTGCACCTCTCTGTGGTGAGTGCGGAGCAGGGAGTGCTTTTGTAATAAAGGGAAAGTCAGGAACACGCATCGTACACCGGCCCGTGGCAGACAGCACGCAGGGCTCACTGGCTGGCGGAACGCTGAGGGTGGGGACCCTCAGTGGCTCTGACGCTGTGTCATGACTCAGCGAAGTCACGGGCGGGCTTCCTGGGAGAGGGAACTCCGGCCGTAACTCCACCGAGGGCCTGCGCTGACCCCCAACCCCCCCCACGGCCGTTCCCTCGGGTCTGAGCTTGGCGTCTGGAGGACTCCCCCACCCCCCCCACTCTAACAGCTCACCTCAGAGCCAGGGCCGTGGACCACTTGTAGCCGCCGGTCCAGTTGCAATAGAGCATCTTAGGAAACGTCCGGTTACCTTTAAGGAAAAAGAAGGCTCTCCGTTTAGACACCTGGGTACAGACATCCTCTCACACACAGACCTGGCAGAACTATGGCCTTGTAACTACAAACCTAAGTCAGCCTCCTTTACAACCCTGCCCACTACACCGAACGGTAAAAGACAGACCTGCCCTTGCCGTGTGGCTCAGCGGATAGAGCATCGGCCTGCAGACTGAGGGGTCCCAGGTTCGATTCCGGTCAAGCCTGCAGTGGTTCTCAACCTTTTTTAATGCTGTGACCTTCTAATATAGTTAGTTCCTCATGTTGTGGTGACCCCAATCTTAAAATTCTTTTCGTTGCTACTTCATAACTGTAATTTTGCTACTGTTAATGAATCACAATGTAAATATCTGTTTTCCGATGGTCTTAGGCGACCTTGCTAGCAGTTTTCAACCTGTGGGTCGAGGTCAAGGGCACATGCCTGGGTTGTGGGCTTGATCCCCATTGGGGGATGTGCGGGAGGCAACCAATCAACGATTCTCCCCATCACTGATGCTTCTGTCTCTCTTTCCCTCTCCCTTCCTCTCGGAAATCAATAAAGACATATTAAAAAAAGGAAGAAGAAAAAAAAGGAAAAAAGAAAGATCTGATCATCCCTGAGCGCAGATTTAAAATTTAAACGTTAGGTCAGGCCCGGCCGGCGTGGCTCCGTGGCCGAGCGTCAACCTGCGAACCGGGAGGTCCCGATTCCGTTCCCGGTCAGAGCACGTGCCCGGCAGGGAGTGTGCGAGAGGCAGCAGGTCCGTGTTGTGGTCTCACAGGAATGTTTTCCACCCGTCCTCTCTCTAAAAAAAAACTTAATAAAACTATCTGACGACAGCACACTCAACCTCAGAGCTTACAGACTGCGTCCTGTTTTACGGCTACATTTTAAGAGATAAGAAGAGCAGGGCAAGTGTTCGGGGTTTTACAGCTGCTTCTCACAGGAGTGACAGACACCGGGCAGAGCGCCCAGTGCTGATGGATGCTTCTGGCAAGGTCACGCGGACCGGGTTCCCCACGGCCTGACGAAGGCTCCCGGAGAGAAACGCCCGCCCCCCGCCCCCCGGCTCCGGGACCCCGGCTCACCCAGGCAGTGCACGTGGTCCCGCACAGTGCAGTTGGCGGTGTAGCGCTGCCGGGGGCAGGACACGGTCATGCAGCCGGTGGAGTTGGAGCACTCGTAGTCCGTCTCCGGGAGCTGCCAGCAGAACCGGCAAGTCATGTTGATGACGAAGTGCTTTTGGGGCCTGAGGTCCCGATCCTGCGAGGCGAAGGGCCAGAGCTCATCACTCACCGCAGGGGAGCCCGTTAACGCGTCAACAGGACGGCGCGGTCGCACGGCCGGCACACGGTGTGCCAGACACTGCGCCGGCTGGCAGGCGGCGGCGAGAAAATATTTGGACACAAACCACTATGTATCCAAAGCAAATACACAGAGACGAGTGGCCAGATGATGATGATCTCTGAAGGCATAATCATCTGGCCACTCTGTGTGTGTGTGAGAGAGAGAGAGACCCGGTTGCATGTTTTCGTGCATGGGTGGGGTCCGGCCAGCCT
The DNA here is from genome assembly GCA_004026805.1 of Lasiurus borealis. Taxonomy (NCBI): domain Eukaryota; kingdom Metazoa; phylum Chordata; class Mammalia; order Chiroptera; family Vespertilionidae; genus Lasiurus; species Lasiurus borealis. The sequence goes on from PVJN01039423.1 coordinate 5,174, forward strand.
GGCCAGGGGGAGGGGACATGGGCAGTTGGCCAGCCTGCCTGCTGGTCGAACTCCAGGCCAAGGGGACAATTTGCATATGAGCCTTTTAGTCTATAGGATATACACTGAGTAGACAGGTTATTATACGTTCGGAGATCATAATAATCTGGCCACTCAGTGTACATGGTATGATCTTATAATCATAAAAATATACACCCATAAACATACAGGGAAAACATCTAGAGAAATGCACATCAAAATCATTAAGGTTAGCCCTAACCGGTGTGGCTCAGTGGATAGAGCGTCGGCCTGCGGCCTGAAGCATCCCCAGTTCGATTCTGGTCAAGGGCATATACCTTGGTGGCGGGCACATTCCCAGTGGCGGGGGGAGGTGGGGGGGGGGGGGACGGGCGTGCAGGAGGCAGCTGATCAATGTCTCTCTCTCTCTCACATCGATGTTTCTAGCTCTCTATCCCATTCCCTTCCTCTCTGTGAAAAGTCAATAAAAAAATATGTTTTTTAAAAAAATCACTGAGGTTATTTCAGGGTGGGAGATTAGGTCATATCCTTTTTAACCGGCTAACTTTGTAATAACAACCGAGCATACTCTGATACAAAACAGTAGGAAAGTTTACAAAGCCAGAGCATGCACAGCTGCAAGGACAGACGGGACATCTGTTCGAGGTCACTGAACTGCAAGTTCGGAGCTGAACCCAGGCCCTGCCGGTCTCAAATCGCCCTGAATATCCCCACCGCAGTCAGGGCTGTCACTGCCGCTCCCAACACGCGCCTGTGATCCATCCACAGGCTCCCCAGAAAATCACCCCACTCAGGAGACCCACGAGCAGGGACCCACGTGTTCACAGGGGCCTGAGTGTCGAGACCAGGCTTTTCAATTCCCGTCGGCAGTCATTTTGTTTTCTGCTCACACAGGAGCAGGGGTTCTTTGTAAGCTGTACATTTGGAAATTACAGGGGGAAAAACCAGTAACCTCTCCAGAAGAGACCCAATCTTAATTTTCCCCCACTTTTTTCTTCTGTAATATAGGTTCATAGAAGCGGTCTTACACTCAACGCATTTTGTAACCTTTCTTACCTACACTTGACATTATATTGTCATACAGACTTCTTTTTTAAAAATTATATATTTTATTGATTTTTTTCAGAGGAGATAGAGTTAGAAACATCAATCAGCTGCCTCCTGCACGCCCCCCACTAGGGATGTGCCTGCAACCAAGGTACATGCCCTTGACTGGAATCGAACCTGGGACCCTTCAGTCCGCAGACCAACACTCTTAGCCACCAAGCCAAACCAGCGAGGGCTGTCATATGTACTTCTTAAAACCATCTTTAAATGGTCACACAATGTCCTCTGCAAGTTATATTTATTAAATTTTTTCATTTATGCAAAATTACTCTTTTATACAGAGTACTGTTGTAAACGTCTGCATGTTTATAGTGATGTGTTTATATGACACATTTCTTAGCAACTGTTGTTTTTAAATATTCTAGAGGCCTGGTGCAGGAAATCCACACTTGTGTGTGCGGGAAGGATCCCTCAACCCTGCCTGCATGCTCTCGAAATCGGGGGCCCCTCTGGGGATGTCCAGCTGCCAGTTTAGGCCCAATTCAGCCTGTGGATCCAGCCTAAACTGGCAGACTCCCTCTCGCAATCCTGAACCACTCGCTACTTGCCTATTTGCCCCTAATCCCTCCCCTGCCCGCCTGCCTGATCACCCCTAACCACTGGCCGGGGGGCGGCTGTCCGGGGTAAGAAGCCATCGTCATTCTGGTTGTTCCGCTATTTCAGTCACTGGGCTTTTATTACATAGGATTTTTATGGTTGATTTCATAGAGGAAAGGGGAGAAATAGAAATACCAATGATAACAGAGAATCACTGACCAGCTCCCTCCTGCATGCCCTCCCCTGGGGTTGGAGCCCACAACCCGGGCCTGGGCCCTGACCAGGAATCAAACCGTGACCTCCTGGTTCCTAGGTCGATGCTCAGCCACTGGCCACGTTGGCCGGGCAGCAACTGTTTTTTCAACCAGTTAATAAATGATCGCCTCACTAAGTAGCCAGTTTTGGGAGATAAAAGGCAAAGAAGCCGAAACAAGCAACAAAGGCCCTAACCCAGTGGTCGGCAAACTCCTGAGTCAACAGAGCCAAATATCAACAGTACAACAACTGAAATTTCTTCTGAGAGCCAAAAACTGACTTCAGCGCACAGGCCACGAAGTTTCAATCGCCCTGTCCGTGCGTGTCCGCACATGGTATTTTGTGGAAGAGCCGCACTCAAGAGGCCAAAGAGCTGCATGTGGCTCGCGAGCCGCAGTTTGCTGATCACTGCCCTGACCAGTTTGGCTCAGTGGATAGAGCATCGGCCTGTGAACTGGAAGGTCCCAGGTTCGATTCCGATCAAGGGCACGTGCCTTGGTTGCAGGCACATTCCCAGTAGGAGGTGTGCATGAGGCAGCTGATCAATGTTTCTAACTCTCTAGCCCTCTCCATTCCTCTCTGTAAAAAAAAAAAATCAATAAAGCCAAAACTGGTTTGGCTCAGTGGATAGAGCATCGGTCCGTGGACTGAAAGGTCCCAGATTTGATTCTGATCAAGGGCACGTACCTTGGTTGCAGGCACATCCCATCGGAGGTGTGCTGGAGGCAGCTGATCGACGTTTCTAGCTCTCTGGCCTCTCACTTCCTCTCTGTAAAAAATCAATAAATGATGTTTTTTTTTTTAAAAATCAATAAAATATATTAAAACAAAAGCAAAACAAGGAACAAATGAAATGAGTTCTGGGAAGGTTCTCCTTCCATAGCAAACTTTGTCCATTTTCACTAAGTACTTATGATGTGCCAGACAATAACATGTGTGAGGAGTTCTGGCAAACATGCATAATTTGAAAAGCCTTTAAATAGACCAGATGGCGCGGCTCCGTGGTTGAGCGTCAAACTATGAACAGGAAGGAGGTCACGGTTCAATTCCTGGTCAAGGCACATGTCTGGGTTGCAGGCTCCAACCCCAGGAGGGGGCATGCAGGAGGCAGCGGGTCCATGATTCTCTCACATCATTGGTATTTCTCTCTCCCTCTCCCTTCCTCTCTGAAATCAATAAAAAAAATACATAAGATTAAAAAAAAACCCACAAAACTGCCACCTCACTTGGAAGCTCCAGCCTCTGGGCCAGGCTGGCTTTCCTCCTGAAACCGCACCTCCGACACGCAGAGCCCTTCCTTTCAGAATTCTCCCCGCCGTCCGTCCGGTCTGCACGCTCCCGCGAGCCCCGGGTTCACCGCCAGCTTATTCAGCACAGGCCGGGGGGCGGCACTCACCACGCAGGTCACGGACGGTTTGACGGTGCAGTCGAAGGCGACGGGCTTCCCGTAGACGCAGGAGAAGTTGGTCCTGCACTCCACGCAGTCGGCGGGCAGCCGGCTGCACAGGCCGTTGCTCGGGCACTTCATCACGTAGGGCGGGAGGTCGGTGCTCTCTGCGGGAGGCCAGAGCGCATGCCGCTCATTCTCCCAGAGCCCTGACTTCACACACACACACACACACGCACACGCCCCATTTTCTAAGCCACCGGTTCTCAACCTTCCTCAGGCCGCGGCCCTTTAAGACAGCTCCTCATGGGGTGGTGACCCCCAACCATGAAATGATTTCCGTGGCTGCTTCATCGCTGTCATCTTGCTGCTGTCATGAACTGTCATGTCACTATCTGATAGGCAGGATGTATTTTCGTTGTTACAAACTGAACATTATTAAAGCATAGGGATGAATCACAAAAGCAATATGTAATTATATATTGTGAAATATTTATTTCTAATGACAAATAAGTGAAATTTTGTCTTGAATTGTGGTGTCGCATGGGCCACAGTCTTCCTAGGACAACAGTAAACGACATGGCTACACTTTGCGACACCGAGGAGCGGTGTGCTAGTTCCTAAGACCATGGGAAATAGGTGTTTTCCGCTGGTCTTAGGCGAACCCTGTGAAAGGGTTGTTTGACCCCCAAAGGGGTCGCGACCCACAGGTTGAGAACCTCTGTTGTAAGGTGACGAGGCATGATGGTTAGCAAGGAGAGACGAGGCTGGAAGGGGAAAAGCAAAGCTGGAGCCAGACCCAGCTGCCATTATTACAGCAGGGTTCTCTCTGACTCAATGAACAGCTCCACAGCTTGGAAAACAGCACGGAGCCCGGCCGGCGTGGCTCAGTGGCTGAGCGCCAACCTAGGAACCAGGAGGTCACAGTTCGAATCCAGGTCAGGGCGCAGGCCAGAGTTGTGGGCTTGATCCCCAATAGGGGGCCACCCCCGCTGCCTGCCCAGTACTCCCAGCCCCCCCAGCCCAGCGCCGGCTCCTCGCTCCACGCCCACGCTAAGGGAGCCCACGGGGAAGGTAGGACGTCAGAAGCTGGCAGCACTGGAAGAGAGCAATTCTCATGAAATGAAAGTCTCGCTTCTAAGCACATAATGCTTCATATTAAGAAACATTAAGCCGGAACCGGTTTGGCTCAGTGGATAGAGCGTCGGCCTGCAGACTGAAAGGCGCCAAGTTCGATTCCGGTCAAGGGCATGTACCTTGGTGGCGGACACATCTCCAGTGGGGGGTGTGCAGGAGGCGGCTGATCGATGTTTCTAACTCTCTCTCCCTTTCCCTTCTTCTCTGTAAAAAAATCAATAAAATATATTAAAACCAAAAAAAAGAGAAACATTACAGCTGAAACTGCTTTCTCTGGTTCAGTGGATAGAGCCATCGACCTGCAGACTGAAAGGTCCCAGGATTCGATTCCGATCAAGGGCATATACATTGGTTACGGGAACATCCCCAGTGGGGGGGCGTGCAGGAGGCGGCTGATCGATGTCTCTCTCTCTCATTGATGTTTCTAACTCTCTTTATCCCTCTCCCTTCCTCTCTATAAAAAAAAGTCAATAAAATGTTTTAAAATATATATTGTATTGATTTTTTACAGAGAGGAAGGGAGAGGGATAGAGAGTTAGAAACATTGATCAGCTGCCTCCTGCACGCCCCACACTGGGGATGTGCCCGCCACCAAGACACATGCCCTTGACCGGAATCGAACCTGGGACCTTTCAGTCTGCAGAGCGACGCTCTATCCACTGAGCCAAACCTGTTTCGGCAATAAAATTATTATTATTTTTTTAAAGAAATATTACATATCCCAGCCGGTGTGGCTCAGTGGTTGAGAGCATCGACCTATATGAACCCAGGAGGTCACGGTTCCAGGGTCCCGGCACAGGCCCAGGTTGCAGGCTCCATCCCAGGAGGGGGGCGTGCAGAAGGCAGCCCCTCCACGATTCTCTCTCATCCTGGATGTTTCTCTCCATCTCCCTTCCTCTCTCTGAAATCAATAAAAAAAAAAGGGGCTGGGGTGGGTGCGAAGGAAAGTGATTTCATGTATTAAACGACAAGTTATCAAAAAAAAAAGAAAACAAAGCGAAGGAAAACCCAGCAGAGAGCAGTGCACACACATTTACCGGAACCGGAAGCGTCTAGTACCTGCTGCCCTGGGAACCACGGTGACAGGGCGCGTGGCGCCCGGATCCCTTATGGCCCGAGCCAGCGGCTGCGAATGCTCTAGGTTTAAGGAGCCTGCAATCAGAGAGACAGGTTACCCGGGTGCGGGTCCAGGCAGGGTCCGTCCACGCCACGCAACGACTTTGCCCGTGAAAAACCACACAACTCCCTCTGCCCGGAAACCGGAAGAGGAGATGCCCCTAGGCGCAACCCCCATGGAGGTCCGCGGACAACAAGGCTGGAACTGGCGGCCCAGGGGGTCCCCGCGCGGAAGGGCGTGCCCCGACCGGCGGCCAGACTTTGGGGGCCGTAGCGCCCGGCCACCCAGCCAGACCCAGACCCGACGTGGCCCCGGCCTTTGGAAACTCACCACCGCCCGACAAGATATAAAACTGGGAGAGGAAGAGCAGCACACGGCAGAGGCGGCCTAGGAGCCCCGGCCGGGGCGCCGCCGCCGCCATCTTGCCGGCGTGACGCACTTCCGGGGCGCGTCCTAGAAGCCTTCTGAGGGGCGGGGCGCCGGGCCTGCGCGCCGGAAAGGGAGGAGCCTCGAGCATTTCGGCCCCGCCCCCTAACCCTGAGAGGATCCAGGGCGCAGGCGCAGGGTCACTCCGGCAGCAGCGACGCTGACTGGTTGCCTTGGTTTCCAGGCGCCTCTCGTGCCCAAGGACGGACGGAGGCGCTCATCCCTCTGGAGACCGGGAAAGGTCACCGGGACCGGAATGCACACCTGCAGGGGCCAAGCGGAGGCGGGCACGCTGGGGAGTTGGCACCATTCGCATGAGGCTGGATAGATAGGTTTAGACCAGCGGTTCTCAACCTGGGGGTCGCGACCCCTTCAGGGGTCAAATGACCCTTATCACAGGGGTCGCCTAAGACCATGGGAAAAAAGCAGATTATTTACATCACGATGCATCACAGTAGCAACATGTCATGGTTTGGGGGGGTCACCACCCCATGAGGAGGAGCTGTATGCAAGGGTCGCGGCCTTAGGAAGGTTGAGAACCGCTGGTTTAGACAGAAGGCTAGGTTGTGTGCGACAGTTTTGATGACATTCCATTGCTTTTCATACCCTAAAGGCCTAGTTTGCAGATGAAGAAACTGTGGCCCAAACTGTATGGGAAGCGACTGAGGCTCTTGGGGGTGCCGGGTGGCCCCCGCGATCCTGGGGCCTGGCCCAGCCTCGTTACCCAGCTGGCGTCTCTCCGCAGCTGCTGCTGCGGGTTCCAGACACTTGTTAGGCCCAGACGTTCCTCTCAGACCGGGAGAGGCCGGACGTTATGTCAGCAGGATTCCTTCCAGGTCCCCCCAGGTCCCGGGACAGGAGCCATGGATGTAAGATGAGAGTCCAAAGCCCGGGTCCCTCCCTGGAGGCCAGGCTTGGGGAGGGTACACAGGCAGCCCGCCCCCGCCGCCCCCAGGCATCCTGCGTGCTCCGGTGGCAAACAGTGGCTTCCACAATACCCAACCCAAGTCCTTTGTCAATAACCCACGTTCGGTATTAGCTGCTCTTGTGGTTGTCGGTTAATGAAAACAGATGAGAACGTACTGTTACTAGAAAATAAGATGCCCTGCCATTTTCTAAAGCGCTCGCAGGCTTTTATTTTGAAAATCACAAATCTTAGCAGTAACACCTCACAATCCTCATTTCCTGGTATTTCCCTTTTTTTTTTTTTTCAATCCATCACATTTCCCCATGTCAGTCTCTCAGGACATTTGGGAAATTAAAAAATTTCCCCAAGGTTGTTCTCGGACACATCCGTGCATGAAACTTCGTACATCTCGGCTGCTCATTCCCTGTCTCCTCTTTCACTGCCCCCAGCAAGGGACCCTCAGTGGCCCAACTTTCTCAGAAGTACTAACTTTAAATTAAGAAAAATGCATTTTTTGGGGAGGAGGGTAGGCGGGTGTCAAAACCAGGTTACACAGAAGGGAGAGCAAGGAAGGCCTTCAGAACTCTTCCTCGGCGTTGAGCGTACGCGATCTCTGCAGATTCTTCAGTTTATCCATGACGCAGGCGAGCGGCACCTCTCCGTGAACTCTGTTGTCCCGGGTTCGAACGCTGACAGCACTGTTTGCTCTTTCCTCTTCTCCAACCACTGTGAGAAGGAAAGGGAAGAGACACTGTAACTCAACCATTGACCCAAGATTGGGCGAGCAGTCGCCTGATCTGTGTCTGGAGTTTTTCTTCAGTATGGAAGTAAAATGCAAAAAAAAAACAAGCGCATAGGAGAACAGGTGCAACTTTAAATTACCGAAAATAAAATTATACTGAGCCAGCTGGGCATTTAGGATTTTCTCATTTAGTGTACAGCTGTGATCGACATCGACGTCAGCCATGAATCCTTCTTCAGCCAACGTGCTGGAGACCTGCAAGCAGAGAAAATGCTCTATTATCGTGCCGGCCTGTGGACTTGAAGGGCCCCAGGTTTGATTCCGGTCAAGGACACATGCTCAGGTTGTGGGCTCGACCTCCAGGAGGGGGCGTGCAGGAGGCAGCCTATCAGTGATCCTCTCTCATCACTGATGTTTCTCTCTCTCTTTCCCCCTTTCCCTTCCTCTCTGAAATCAATAAAAATATATTAACAACAAAAAGAAGTCTTTGTTGTCTTAAGCTGTGAAATTTTGGGGTAATTCGTTACACAGCAATAGGAAATATAAGTATTCTGCCTTAACAGAGCCACATAAGAAAGAATAACAAATATGAGATGTTTTAAAACAGCAATTTCGCAGAAACCAGTTTGGCTCAGTGGATAGAGTGCCTGCCTGCAGACTGAAAGGTCCCGGGTTCGATTCCGGTCAAGGGCATGTACCTGGGTTGCGGGCACATCCCCAGTGGGGGGCGTGCAGGAGGCAGCTGATCGATGTCTCTCATCAATGTTTCTAACTCTATCCCTCTCCTTTCCTCTCTGTAAAAAATCAATAAAATATTTATTTTTAAAAAAATAAGAAAATGAAAAATAAAAATAAAACAGCAATTTCTCAAAAAAAAAAACCACATTAAAAAATAAAATAGTTCTGATACAGTATATAGGCAATGGCTGAAAACACGGTTGGCAAGTGAACGCGTTAGTTATGCAGTACTTTAAGGCATGAAGACATTTCAAGTTAAAAATCCCCACACACTCGATGCCCAGATGGTTCTGACCCTTGCTGTGTCCTTAGCCTGATTTTACCTGAAGCGCATACTCGTCACAAGCCGGCCCCACGGGGATGACCATCACCTGCCGAGGGGACAGCCAGAAAGGCCTGGGGAGCAGAGAATAGGTGCGTGTTCAGAATGACCCTTGGTTACATGATTAAAAATAACCGGAGATTTTTTTATGGGCTTTCTCATTCAATAGTGTTTTTTTTTAAAATTCTTGATTTCAGAGAGGAAGGGAGAGGGACTGAGAGAGAAACATCCATGATGAGAGAGAATCAGGGATCAGCTGCCTCCTGCACGGCCCACACTGGGGATGGAGCCCGCCACCTGGGCCTGTGCCCCTGACCAGAATGGCAACTGGGACCTTTTGGTCTGTGGGTCAACTTTGTATCCACTAAGCCACACTGGCCAGGGCTGGTCCCTGCTGTTCCTCTCTCCCCCTCCCTCCGCCTCCTCTCTGAAGTAAATGTATGTATTTATTTATATATATTTATAAAAAGGACTTGAGGGCAGTTCCCCTCCCCACTTCGCCCCTGAGCGGGGCTGGGCTGGGGAGCCATGCTCTCTGGTGTGTGCCCATGAATGCTGGTCAGGGCCATGTATGCTGCAGGGTTCCCTCCCAAGTCAGTGGTCTCAGGGCACCCCACGAGGCAACCACCACGGCTGAAGGAGCGATGGCAGGAGGGGGACCCCCCTGGGAGTGGGGGGCCTTGTGATCCCCAGACTCCCACGTTCCGAGGCTGGAAATGGTGAGATGACTCTAACCCAGTGGTTTTCAACCTGTGGGTTGAGATCCCTTGGGGGTTGAACGACCCTTTCACAGGGGTCGCCTAAGACCAGCAGAAAACACCTATTTCCCATGGTCTTAGGAACCAACACACCGCTCCTCGGTGTAGCCAAGTGTAGCCATGTCGTTTACTGTTGTCATAGGAAGACTGTTGCCCATGCTACACCATGATTCAAGACAACATTTCATTTATTTGTCATTAGAAATAAATATTTCACAATATACAATGACATATTGTTTTTGTGATGAATCACTATGCTTTCATGATGTTCCATGTATAACAATGAAAATACATCCTGCCTATCAGACATTTACATGACAGTTCATGACAGTAGCAAGATGACAGCGATGAAGCAGCACGGAAATCATTGTATGGTTGGGGGTCACCACCCCGTGAGGAGCTGTCTTAAAGGGCCGCAGCCTGAGGAAGGTGGAGAACCGCTGCTCTAACGCTACCGCGTCCCCCACCAGGTAAGCGGGGCAGTTTCCGGTCTCCTGGCCTCTTTCCACCGATCGGCAGCGGTGAGGGGGGTGTTTTACCTGCCGCGTGGACACTGGCTAGGATAAGGCCGGAGCCACCCATTGTTTTGCTTTCGTTTGTCACGTGAGTCTCATCTTTCAGACGTGGCTTCTAAGGAACAACCCACCCGCGTCCTTCCCCCGGCACTCACCACGCGCCCCCGTACGTCTCCGACAGGACGGCCACCATCCGCTCCAGCGAGCCCAGCACCGCCCGGTGGATGAGCACCGGCCGCCGGCCGTCCCCGTCCTTACTGCAGGAGGAAGAGGACACGCTTCAGGTTTCTGTTTCTTTCTAAACACACGTGTGACTGCACGTGTGACTGATTTCAGAGAAAGTGGGGGAGGAGTAAGTGGTGGGAGGGAGGGGGAAAAATACATCATCGATGAGAATCAGAGACCAGCTGCCTCCTGCACGCTCCCTAGTGGGGAATCGAGCCCGCAACCCGGGCCTGTGCCCTGACCGGGAATCGAACCCTGATCTCCTGGTTCCTAAGTGGATGCTCAACATTGGGCCACACTGGCCAGGCCTGACTGATTTTTTTTTAAATTAAATATACAGTGGTACCTCGAGATACGAGTTTAATTCGTTCCGTCACCTTGAGGCGTGGGAAACTATGAGACGCTCGAGTCGCGGTAAACTGGTGGGTCATGTGCAGCCGGGCGATCCGCGCGATGGCTCCTATCTCAACTGTTGCTCATATTTCAAAGCAAAAATCGCTGCCTTGACGGCTCGTATCTCAAAAATCTCCTATGTTAGGGCACTCGTATCTCGAGGTACCACTGTATTTTTATTGATTTGTTACAGAGAGGAAGGGAGAGGGGAAGAGAGTCAGAAACACTGATGAGAGAGAAACATCAATCAGCCGCCTCCTGCACACCTCCTACTGGGGATGTGCCCGAAACCAAGGTACCTGCTCTTGATCGAACCTGGGACCTTTTCAGTCCAGAGGCTGACACTCTATCCGCTGAGCCACACCAGTTTGGGCTTGACTGATTTTTTTTTTTTAAATATATATTTTATTGATATTTTTACAGAGAGGAAGGGAGAGATAGAGTTAGAAACATCGATGAGAGAGAGAACATCAATCAGCCGCCTCCTGCACATCCCCAGGGATGTGCCCGCCACCAAGGCACATGCCCCTGACCGGAATCGAACCCGGGTCCTTTCAATCTGCAGGTTGACGCTCTATCCACTGAGCCACACGGGTTTGGGCCTGACTGAGTTTTGATAAAAGCACCATGGCAAGTCAGTGGAGAAAGGAAGGATGCTCTCTACAACCGATGATGCTGGAATAATCCGCCACCTGGATGTCACCAGTGAACTCTGACCTAAACCTTCACATCTTAAGACAAGAGTTGGACGCCAAATGGATTTTAGATCTCAGCGTGAAACTCAAGACTCGAAAACTTGGAAGATGAAACGTAGGGGAAGTCTTCACTGCCTGTGTGCTTAGGCAAAGAGGGTGCAGACATGATGCCAAAAACATGGCCCAGAAAGAGAAAAACTCCATCACTCAGACACCAGTGAAGTACAAAACTTAAAAAGAAAGGGAAAATGAAGACACTGTTTAAAAAAAAAAAAGCAGCAGCAGCAGCTATAGCCCAGCCAGTGTGGCTCAGTGGTTGAGTATCCATCTTTGATCAGGGCACATGCCCGGGTTGCAGGCTTAATCCCCAGTGTGTGTGTTGGGGGGGGGGGGTTGGCGGGGGGGAAGGGGGCGTACAGGAGGCAGCCAATCAATGATTCTCTCCCTCTCCCTTGCTCTCCAAAGTCACTATCAATATATTTCTTTTTTTTTTTAAATGTCAAAACCAGTGTGGTTCAGTGGATAGTGTTGGCCTGTGGACTGGGGGGATCCCAAGTTAGATTCCGGTCAAGGGCAAGTATCTTGGTGGCGGGCACATCCCCAGTAGGAGGTGTGCAGGAGGCGGCTGATTGATGGTTCTCTTTCATTGATGTTTCTAACTCTCTATCACTTCCCCTTCCTCTCTGTGAAAAAATCAATAAAATACATTTAAAAAATTAAATAAAAAAAAGAAGCCACATTGCCGAGACCGGTTTGGCTCAGTGGATAGAGCGCCGGCCTGCGGACTGAAAGGTCCCCGGTTCGATTCCGGTCGGGGGCATGTATCTTGGTGGCGGGCACATCCCCAGTGGGGGGCGTGCAGGAGGCGGCTGATCGATGTCTCTCATCTCTCTCTCTCATCCAGGTTTCTGACTTTCTATCTCTCTCCCTTCCTCTCTGTAAAAAAATCAATAAAATATATTTTAAAAAAAACAACAACAAAAAAACACAAGCGACAGCTTAGGGGAAAATGCTAGCAGACCCCATACACACGCACGGGCCGCCTTCCAGCCTCTGTGAAGCGCTCTCGGCACGCCCCAGCGCCACGGGACAAGGGTGTCAGCACGGCCCTCTCCCCCCCGTCCACTCGCTCACCTGACGTAGGTGAGATGGAGCCTCCTCGGGAGCTGGAAGTCCAGCTGGACGGTGGCGCACTGCTGCGGCCTGCCCGCGGCGTCCTGGACGCTGACATCGATCTGCAGAGCAAGCGGGGCTGCTTAGGCCCGGTGCCCGCCTCTCCTCCGCCGGCCTCGCCGTGGCCGCGCCGGGTGCACTTACTTTAGGGCCGTAAAATGCTCCTCCTCCCGGGTTCAGCGCCCACGGCTTTCCAAATTCCGCCAAGCTCTGCTGCAGCTGCTGTTAGGGAAACGACAGACGAGGAGAACGTGTCTGGCTGGCGTGGCGTCGGCCTCTGCACCGGGAGGTTGCAGGTTCGACTCCTGGCCGGGGCATCTGCCTGGGTGGTGGGCACATCCCCAGTGGGGGGCCTGCAGGAGGCAGGCTGATCGATGTCTCTCTCTCATCGATGTTTCTAGCTCTATCTCTCTCCCTTCCTCTCTGTGAAAAATCAATAAAATATATTTTTAAAAAAACACAGAAAAATATTTTTTTAAATATATTTTATTGATTTTTTTAAAATACATTTTATTGATTTTTTACAGAGAGGAAGGGAGAGGGATAGAAAGTTAGAAACATCGATGAGAGAGAGACATCGAACAGCTGCCTCCTGCACATTCCCTACTGGAGATATGCACACAACCAAGGTCCGTGCCCTTGACCGGAATCAAACCTGGGACCTTTCAGTCCGCAGGCCGACGCTCTATCCACTGAGCCACACCGGTCTGGGCCACAGACAAATTTTTAAATAAAAAAAAAAGAACAACAACAACCAAAAAACAACAGCCCTAGTTGGTTCAGCTCTATGGACAGAGTGTCGGCCTGCCAACTGAAGGGTCCAGGGTTCAATTCCAGTCACGGGCACAGGCTCGGTGGTGGGGGGGGGGGGGGGGGGGAGGCAGCTGATCCATGATTCTCTCTCAACATGGATGTCTCTCTCTCTCTCTCTCCCTTCCTCCCTGAAACCAATAAACTTGTATTTAAAACAAAAACAAGCAATGACAGCGGTTATTAGCGATTGGCACTGGAGGGAGTAAGCAAGCCTTGGCATGATCTGTGATGTGTGACACGCATGTACGGTGTTGCCGGCCTCACCGTGACGCGGAGAACGGGGTGACTGCGTTCCTCATCGGTCCCAGGGCCGCCCACGTCCACCCCCGCCCAGTGGGGCCTCCCTGTGCACGCCCCTGCGTTAGCCTCCATCCCCTACCGACCTTCTCCGCCTCGTCCCATAACTCGGGCTCGCCCAGGAAGTGCTCCGGCCGCGTGGACAGATGTAGCTGAAAGGAGAGGCCGAGCGTGGAGTAGACGGACTGCACGGACTGCAGGCAGCCCCGGATTTCCGCCTCGATCTGCAACGGGGGCAAAGACAACGTTTTATTTAAAAAAAAGTTTTTTAAAAAATATATTTTATTGATTTTATTACAGAGAGGGAGAGGGAGAGAGAGAGAGAAACAGAGAAACATCAATGAGAGAGAGAAACATCCAGCAGCCGCCTCCTGCATGCCCCCCACTGGGGCTGTGCCCACAACCAGGACACATGCCCTTGACCAGAATCGAACCCGGGACCCTTCTGTCCACAGGATGATGTTCTATATACACTGAGCCAAACCTGTTAGGGCTAAAAAAAAAAAAAAAAATTTTGTTTTAAATATATTTCTATTGATTTCAGCCCTAGCTGGTGTGGCTCAGGGGATAGAGCATCAGCCTGCAGATGGAAGGGTCCCAGGGTTCGATTCCAGGCAAGGGCACAGGCCCGGGTTACAGGCTCGGTCCCTGTTAGGAGGCGTGCAGGAGGCTGCTGATCCATGGCTCTCTCTCACATCATTGATGTCTCTCTCTCTCTCTCCCCCTGAAATAAAAAAATATATACTGTATTTTCCGGCATATAAGACGATCCCTAACTTTTCCACTTAAAATAGAGAGTTTGGGATATACTCGCCTATTAAGACGACCTCTGACTTTTGAGAAGATTTTCCTGGGTTAAAAAGTCATCTTCTACTCCGGAAAAGATGGTATATTTAAAGGAGATTACTGACCTCTGACCCCAGTTTGAGAATCACAGACCGAGAGGCTGAAGGATGGCTCACAGGGACTGAGAGAGCCTGAGAGACGCTGTGAGACCGGGCCACACACACACACACACACACACACTCACTCACACACACACATACACACACACACTCACACACAACACACA
>PVJN01039424.1:0-19809 GCA_004026805.1 Lasiurus borealis
TAGGAAAGTCGGTTTCTAGAGCTATTTGCTCTTAACCTCGAATGACAAAACATGCCATTTGATACTCAAAATACTCAAGAGGCAAGTAGGGCAGGTATTATCTCTCTTTTACAGACATGGAAATTAGGACTACAGAGAGGTAAGGGCTTAAACTAGTTTTCTGCCTTTAATTCCAGTGCTCCTTCAGTAATAATAAAGTATAACAAATAAAAGTTGCTGACTTCAAGTATTCCACTGCCCGTGGCCTCTTAGCCCCAACGTTCACACACTCCATCAGAAAGCTATCCACTAAACTCAACTGAAATTCCGGAGTGGGGGTGTCTTGTCTTAGCCTTGTTCTGAGGCCACTTGGAAAAGTCCAACACGCTTTACAAAGATCTCCAAGTGACAACGGATTCGGGTTAATCAATGTTAGAAAGAGCTGCTACCAGCCTGAGTAGTGACAAAGAAGGAAATTAAGGGAGTCTTTTAACCTAAGTGAGAGCTCTCTAAGATCTTGGCTCTAAAAATCAGGTTGTCTGGGCCACCATGGACAAACATGTTATTAATATATTTTAGGTAGTTAATAGCAAGTTAATAGAAGGGGGAAGCTAGTTAGAGAAAACCTTCTAATTGGTTTCTCTGAAGAAGGCTCAAGCCAATTCAGTCCATTTTATTCCCCAGGCCCAATCCCCCATTCCTTCCACCTATGAAATAAGATGAGTTTTAAGAAAACATCCCATGAGTAGCTACAGGTATTACCTGACTGCATATCCAATGTGGCCTGCAATTTAGGGGGGCAGTAGATGGCATTTGCTGTGGTTCGAGCAGAGGTTAAGGCAGCTCGGGCTTTCGGCAAGTTGCTGAGGGCATGGTACGTTTTGCTTTCTAAAAGCTGTACTTCCACCAAAAGGGCTTTGTCATCCATCTTTTTCAACTCGCGCAACAGCTGAGAACCTGGAGGAGGAAAAATATTATGCCTCTTTCTGAGCCATAATCTTAATACCTTCATCCCACAGTATCTCCCTCTCCCACCCTCATAAGAATACTCAGGATAAAGAAACCAGAAATCTGCCTGAACCCAAAAAAGAGGTTACCTATTTACAAGAATTAAATTTTCTGTTAAATGTGCTATCTTCCAAAAGAGAAATACAAATCTCTTTGAAGCTTTCTGTACTCTGAGGAGTATATTAAAGCCAAGAGCTCTATGAGCTTACTTGTAAATTTTGAAATCTCCACCCAGAAAACACTGAAACTAGTTATCCAGTGATCTCACTCACTCTCTTTTTCTGTCCAGCAATCACAGACTACATAAAAAATACCAGGCACTAGGGTTGGTGGAAGTAGGAAAAGAGTTCTGCATACACCAATATTCTCCAAATACACCTTACCTTCTCTCCCATCTCAGATGTGAAAAATCAAATCCAAAAAGACTTGCATCAGATACAAAAATTAACTCAAAATGAGTCAAAGTTCTAAATGTAAGATCTAAACCTATAAAATATAGGAGTAAATCATCGTGATCTTGGATTAGAAAATGACCTCTTAGTAATGATACCAAAATTATAACAAAAGAAAAATTGAATTTAATTCAAATTAAATTATGCTTCGAAGAAAACCACCAAGAAAGTGAAAAAACAATTCATAAGGTGGGAAAAAAATACCTGCAAATTATATATCTAGTAAGGGACTGGTATCCAGAATAAATAATAAAAGCACAAATAATCCAATTAAAAAATAGCAAAAGATTTTCTCCAAAGACATACAAATGGCCAATAAGTACATGAAAAGATGCTTAACATCATTAGTCATTAGGGAAATGCAAATCAAAACCACAATGAGATACCACATCACGCCAACTAGATGGCTAAAATAAAAAAGACAGTTCTACCTGGTTTGACTCAGTGGATAGGCCTGGGGACGGAAGGGTCCCAGGTTCCATTCCAGTCAAAGGCACATTTTGGGGTTGCAGGGCTCCATCCCCAGTGGGGGGTGTGCAGGAGGCAGCCAATCAATGATTCTCTCTCCCTGATGTTTCTATCTCTCTCTCTCCCTTCCTCTTTGAAATTAACAAAAATATATTTTAAAAAAATAAATAATAAACAAAATACATCTTTTTAAAAAAGGAATGAAGGTGCCGAAACCGGTCTGGCTCAGTGGATGAAGCGTCAGCCTGTGGACTGAGGGGTCTGAGGTTCCATTCCGGTCAGGGGCATGTACCTTGGTTGCGGGCACGTCCCCTGATGAGGAGCATGCAGGAGGCAGCTGATCGATGTTTCTCTCTCACATCGATGTTTCTGGCTCTCTATCCCTCTCCCTTCCTTTCTGTAAAAAATCAAAAAAATATATTTAAAAAAAAAAACAAAGGAATGAGGGCTGCTTTAACATGGATGAACCTTAAAAACATTATCCTAAGTGAAAGAAGATAATCACAAATACCATGTATTATATAATCCCATTTATATGAAACTAGAGGCCTGGTATATAAAATTGGTGCACTTGGGGGCGAGGGGGTGTCCCTTCAGCCTGGCTTGTGCTGTCTCGCAGTCCAGGACCACTCATGAGATATCCACCTGCCAACTTAGGCCCACTCCCTGGGGGATCAGGCCTAAGCTGGCAGTCAGACATCCCTCTGGCAGCCCAGGAGCCCTCGGAGGATGTCCAATTGTGGCTTAGGCCCGCTCCCCTAAGCCATAGTCAGACATCCTTAGTGCTGCAGAGGCAGCAGGAGAAGCTCCCTCCACCCAGGAGCCTGGCTTCTGGCTGAGTGGCGCTTCCCAGAGTGTGGGAGCACACTGACCATCAGGGAACAGTTCCTGCATTGAGCATCTGAACCCCTGGTGGTCAGTGCACGTCATAGCGACCAGTCATTCTGCCATTAGGGTCAATTTGCGTATTACCCTTTTATTATATAGGTTGTCCATAACAGGCAAATCTACAAAGGCAGAAAATATATTAGTGACTGCCTGGTAAGCGGGGGAGGTGATAGATCAGGGATTAATGGGATAACTAATGGATTCAAGATTTATATCTGGGGTAATAAAAATGTTCAGAAAATCAGATAGTGGTAATGGTTGCACAATTTTGTGGATATACTAAAAACCACTGGTTTGTACATTTTTAAAGGATGAATTTTATGGTCTGTAAACTATATCACAATAAAACTTTTTTTTACATGTTAATATTTGTTAGAACCTTATGAAATTGTCATTTTTGCAGGATAAAAATGGAATATTAGCAATTTCTTCAACTTAATAGATTACAAAAGCCATGTTCTTCCATATGGGAAGAATAATCCAAGATCTACCCATTAATTTAAAAAAAAACCAGCAGAGCTGGGCGTGACTCAGCGGTTGAGCATCCACCCAGGAACCAAGAGGTCACTGGTTCGATTACCAGTGGGGGGGGGGGGGGGGGGGCATGTGCCCAGGTTGTGGGCTCGATCCCCAGTAGGGGGCATGCAGGAGGCAGCCAATCAATGATTCTCTCTCATCACTGATGTTTCTCTCTCTCTCTCTCTCTCTCTCTCTCTCTCTCCCTCTCTCCCTCTCCCTCTCCCTCTCCCTCTCCCTCTCCGAAATCAGAGAGCAGCAGGTGTTTAAATGCCACACAGGAGAAAGCCTTTAGATGGCCCACTCCAACTTCTATATATAGTCACATCTAGTTAATTTATTTTTAAAATTTTATAATTTATTTTTAAAAATAGATTTTAAGTATAATTATAAACAGATATATAAATGTGGTAAGACAGAAAAACACTTTGCAATTTAATCTTTCTATTCTCTAAATTTAAAAAATTAGTTCTAGTTAGTTTCTTAGAACTTTCAAATGGCATTTTTCCATGACAGATTCAGTAAATAAAGGTTAAGCTTTCTCAGAAGAATTATTAATGCATAACTAATAAGGGTAGTCAGGCTCTAAAATACATTCATTTAGCCAGCTAGGATGCCTTATTAATTGCTACCAGCTACTTACCCAAATGCAATGCTTCCTGGTACCTCTTGGTATCGAAGTACAAAGATACTAGTCTTGCCTAGGGAAGAGAAACGGCATTGACTGATGAAAGAAAGAAATCAAAGACTGATAGTCACAGAACGGTTACTGTTAAAAATTCAAGTTCTGATGATAGCATCAAATTCAGTCCAAAAATATTTATGTAACTCATAGTATTATTTCTTATTATGGGCAGTGACTGCCTATTAACTTTATGATGTTACAGCTTACTTCTCTAAGTTAACAGGTCTGTCATAAAACTTCAACCAGAGCAATTCTCATGAATGAAACTACTAGCAATAATCTTTGGGTGCCTGGATAACACAAAGTTGCAGAAAATACTTTTATCAGGATGGTGTTACTTACACTCATAATCTGCCTAATGCATAGAGACCAGAAAATAGTACTAATGTAGGCACATACCTCCAAAGCTTGGCGTAAGAATGTTCTTTTCTCTGATTTGGCCCATTCGATGCACTCTAAACACAACTCAACCTGCAACAGGTAAGAGACAATGAATATTACATCCTCACATTCCTCCCACAAACTTTGCTTTGGAGAATATTTAATTTTCACCTTACATATTACCTATGTTGCTCTATTTAATGTCTCAGGGGACATACCTTGATACACAGATCTCAATGTGTAATGGTTATCCTATCTAATAAAAGAACGATATGCAAATTGACCATCCCTCCACTATACTCATAAGCCATGCCCACCAGCCAATCAGGAGTGAGTATGCAAATTAACCCAACCAAGATGGCTACAACCACAGAGCGAGCAGAAGGGAGCCTTGGGTTTCCCCAGCAATGGAGGAAGCCAAGCTTTCCACACACCCTGGTGGACCCAGGCCTCCATTCAAGGCTACAAAGTTTCAATTATAGAAGACAAATAAATCCCAAAAGAAATGGCTACTTCCACTGAGTGAGCAGGTGGCTTGGCTCTGCTCCAGTATACAAAGTTTCAATTAGAGAAGATAAATAAATCCCAGATACCAGGTCCTCCGCTTGAGTGACTGAGGGGTTGTGACTGGCCTACAAACCACCAGACCCTTCGCCCAGGCCACCTCACACCCCAAGAGAACTCCCACCCTGATCTGGAGCACCCTTTTAGGCAAACCAGCTGGCCCCCACACATGGACCAGGCCTCTATCCTGTAGAATACAAGAATAATATGCAAACTGACCATCACTCCAACACACAAGATGGCTGCGCCCATGTGGTCAAAGATGACTGCCCCCATGTGACCACAAGATGGCCAGTAGGGGCGGGCAGTTAGGAGGGACCCGGCCTGCAAGGGAGGGCAGTTGTGGGTGATCAACCCAGCAGGGAAGGGCAGTTGGGAGGGGCCAGGAATGCAAGAGAGGGCAGTTGGGGGCGGCTGGGCCTGCAGGGAAGGGCAGCTAGAGGGAACCCAGCCCCCAGGGGAGAGCAGATGGGGGGAACTAGGCCTGCAGGGGAGGGCAGTTAAGGGTGACCAGGCTGGCAGAGGAGCAATTAGGCATCAATCAGGCTGGCAGAGGAGTGGTTAGGGGGTGATCAGGCTGGCAGGCAGAAGCGGTTAGGGCAATCAGGAAGGCAGGCAGGGAACAGTTGGAAGCCAGCAGTCCTGGATTGTGAAAGGGATGTCTGACTGCCCGTTTAGGGCCAATCCTATCTGGATAGGGCCTAAACGGGCAGTAAGACATTCCTCAAAAGATCCTAGATTGGAGAGGGTGCAGGCTGGGCTGAGGGGCACCCCCACCACCTCGCGCACTGGGACTCTGATAGTATTATGATGGAAAACCAACGAGGCTTTTTACACATGAAGTATCTTGGTGCTTAGATTGTGTTCCTCTGGAAGAGTCTCATTGTTGAGATTCCTCTTCTACCTTTCCCAGAAGAGATCCAGCATTTCCAATATGTAGCCCTAGAATGTAGAGTTCTATGATGGCTGAAAATTTTTTAAATCAAAAATCTGCCCCCATGCCAAAACCAGTTTGGCTCAGTGGATAGAGCATCGAACTGAGGACTAAAAGGTCCCAGGTTCGATTCCGGTCAAGGACCTGTGCCTTGGTTGCAGGCATGTCTCCAGTAGGGGGTGTGCAGGAGGCAGCTGATTGATGTCTCTCTCTCATCGATGTTTCTAACTTTTTATCACTCTCCCTTCCTCTCTGTAAAAAATCAATAAAATATATTTAAAAAAAAGAAAATTTGCCCCCAAATGGTTGCAAACAGTAACAATAATGTTTTAATGTGAATACACTAATAAAGGAGAGAAATTCTCAGCCTAAGCACAAATACCTTGTTCCTAACAGTTGCTTCTAAAACTCAAAGGGCCCAGCTGGCTCTTACCTTTCAGATTCTCATAAGTGCAACTAACAAATTCATCTAGCCTAGCAAACTTTAGATTTTATTAAAGGGAGCAAATAGAACTTAGAATTAAACAAACACTTAAACAGGCGTTTAAGTTTTATTTACAGGTACTCTGAACCTCCAGTTCTATCTGTCACCTAAGCAGTGATGTAATGTGCAAAGTAATGATTTAAAGTAGGGATCTATGCTAGATGGTCTAAATACCATCAGGTATCCTTGATATATTAGTTTTGACAAAGTACTTATTAAATACTGCAGGTCTTACATTATTTCTGTTAATGCAAGTTTTTTATTAAAATGCTAATCAGCCAGGGCCAGTTTGGCTCATGGATAGAGCGTCTACCTGGGGATTGAAGGGTCCCGGTTTCAATTCTGGTCAAGGGCATGTGCATTGGTTGCGGGCACATCCCCAGTGGGGGGCGTGCAGGGGACGGCTGTTCGATGTCTCTCTCTCATCAATGTTTCTGGCTTTCTGTCCCTTTCCCTTCCTCTCTGTGAAAAGTCAATTAAATATATTTTTAAAAATAAATAAATAAATAAAATGCTAATCAGAGCATAATATAAAATGAAATTGAACTTTTTGGAAAACTAATCACTAATACAATAGGTTTTTACTGTTACTGTTGTTTTAAATATTTTTTTTTTTTACTTATTTCAGAGCTTAAGGAAAAGAAAGAGAAACATCAATGATGAGAATCATTGATCAGCTGCCTCCTGCACGTCCACCCCTGGGGAATCAAGCTCAAAACCTAGGCACGTGCCCTTCACCAGAATCAAACCCAGGACTTCTTCGAACATAGGCTGACACTCTATCCACTGAGCCAAAGAGGCTAGAGAACAGGTTTTTGATGGAAATCCAAAGTTCTCTCAAGAGATGTTGTAAGGAGAGAAAAGAAAGTGGACAGTCCAAACTGATTCATCTTCTGCCTTTAAACCCTAAGTCAAAATTCAATAAATAAATGGATGGCTGACATTAAGTGGTATTTAGAGGATTCAACACTGAGATTCAATGAAACCTTTACATTCATTGGAGCCCTCTGGTGGCTACTTTAATCTCCAAACCTAAACACAAATGTCCTCATAAAAATTCTACAAAAACTAAAATAAAACCAAGCCAATCACAATTTCAAAGTTTTGAGTTGTGTTTTGAAAAGCCAAACTCAAAGTAAGATTTCTGTTCATGACATGAATAGAACTAAAAATATTTTACTGGCCCCAGCTGCCTATTAACTTTATGATCCTTTGGCTCAATGGACAGAGCATTGGCCTGCAGACTGAAGGGTCCCAGGTTCGATTCCAGTCAAGGGCACATGCCTGGGTTGTGAGCTTGATCCACAGTAGGGGGCGTGCAGGAGGCAGCCAATCAGTGATTCTCTCTCATCATTGATGTTTCTCTCTCTCTTCTCCCTTCCTCTTTCTGAAATCAATAAAAACATTTTTTTTTTTAAATAAATAGCCTAGACCAGTTTGGCTCAGTGGATAGAGCGTCAGCCTGCGGACTGAAAGGTCCTAGGTTCTATTCCGGTCGGGGGCATGTACCTTGCTTGTGGGCACATCTCCAGTGTGGGGTGTACAGGAGGCAGCTGATCAATGTCTCTCTCTCATTGATGTTTCTGACTTTCTATCCCTCTCCCTTCCTCTCTGTGAAAAATCAATAAAATATATTTAAAAAGTTAAAAATAAAAATAAAAAATAAAAATATTTTACTGTATAATTTAGCAACAAAAATACAATCATCTTTTGTACTATACATCTTGAGGGGGCTACAAAAAGCTTACCATCAATTTTACCCAAAGGGCTTTATTAAACAACACAAAAAATGAGTAATACCTAGGCTCCTGATTCAGTAGTCTAGGGATTGGCCACTGATATATATTCCTAGTTAAAAACAAACAAACACTGAATTCTACTACTAAATCTCACCTGTCTCCATTTCCATGACAATCCAGATGTTAAATGACTCACCCAGGATTACATATCAGCATTTGGATCAAAACTGGACCCTATCTCTAGTGCTCTTTCTATGTCAAATCAGCCTTAAAAAATTCAAGTCAGTACAAACATTTCTTTTTTTTTTTTTAATATATTTTATCAATTCTCTACAGAGAGGAAGAGAGAGAGATAGAAAGTCAGAAACATCAATGAGAGAGAGACACCGATCAGCCGCCTCCTGCACGCCCCACAGTGGAGATGTGCCCGCAAGCAAGGCACATGCCCCCGACCGGAATTGAACCCGGGACCCTTCAGTCCGCAAGCCGACGCTCCATCCACTGAGCCAAACCGGTCTCGGCCAAACATTTCTTCTTGAGCACAGATTTTTGTACAAATGACCATGAACTGCATATCTGTTATCAATTACAGGTACATGATTTGCACTGTTTAGACTATAATTGGTGTTTCAGTTCTTAAGGGGAAAAAATGAAGGCCCTTATGCCACAGCTATTTTGTCGAGGCTTTGTGCTTTGTTCATGCTAACCATGACTGATAAAGGGGCTAAGAATGCACACCCATGCTTCTGGAGGAAGCCAGCCCTTACTTGAGTACAAAAGTTTGATGTGGTCAAAATTAGATATTTAGGTTTTAAATCAATATGTTTAACTATTTTTTTAAGTTCTATTAACTAAATTCATATGGGGGAAAATTACTGTTCTAAATCTAAAACTCTCTAGCACACACTCCTTTTTTCCACTGAAATAACTGTTTCAATAATAGGATTTTTGATGTAAAGTTTCTTAAAATGTACTATTTATTTCAGTTAGATTATAGCCAAAAAAAAAAGGCTTTCCATAGGAAATTTCCTAGAAAGCCCTGGAAGTTAAGGTAAATTCTGGAATTTCAGTTCACTATTTGGCAAGGATTTGATTCAGTCTTCTTTCTCTCCTCCTCACCCCAATTTTCTACTCCCCTCCCCTTACCAAACACCCCATTCCCACTCCCCTGCCCAACCCCCAAACCCAATACATATATCCTTATTTTCTAAGCTCTAAACCTTAGTACAGAAATTGACCCAAACCTAATCTGAATCATATCAGCATTCAGAATATAGCAGCTGCAGACTGTTCTGCAGATCTAACTTATGATTAGTCCCCAAATAAGGAAAAGCCCCTTCCCCATACTCTTGGTACCAAACTTCCCAACACAAAAGTCTTAGCTCTCATAAAAGTGTTCTAAAACTTCCTATTTTGTCTCAGGCCTCAATATTACTATGTATGACTTGCTTCTCTATCCTTTACCATCACTCAATGAAAGACTTTTCTAAATGAAGACTACTAGTATATCCAAGTCAGAGACCTGTAGTCACATAAATAAATGTAGTTAACAAAACTCTAGCAGGTCTGGCTCAGTGCATAGAGTATCAGCCTACAGAGTGAAGGGTCCTGGGTTTGATTCCAGTCAAGAGCACATACTGGGGTTGTGGGCTCGATCCTCAGTAGGGGGCGTGCAGTAAGCAGTCAATCAATGATTCTCTCTCATCATTATGTTTCTATCTCTCCCTCTCCCTTCCTCTCTAAAATCAATAAAAATATATTTTAAAAAAACAGTCCTGCTTCAGCCCGGCTGGCATGGCTTAGTGGTTAAACATCGACCTATGAACCAAGAGGTCATAGGTTCAATTCCTAGTTAAGGCATATGCCTCTCCCTTCCTCTCTGAAATAAACAAAAATCTATTTTTAAAAAAGCCCTGCTACATGGATGCAGACTATAATGATAATCATCCCTCCTACCCCAAAAAAATCAGCCTAATACTTGGCACTAAAATGTCATAATGACATAATCACCTAAGAGTGTTTCCTTTCATCCTAAGAAAAGGAAGAAAGGGTTCTACTTGACAAAAAAAAAAATGCAACATGCAGCCGAAACTAGTTTGGCTCAGTGGATAGAGCGTCAGCCTACGGACTGAAGGGTCTCAGGTTTGATTCCAGTCAAAAGCATGTATCTTGGTTGCAGGCACATCCCCGTGGAGGACATGCAGGAGGCAGCTGATCGATGTCTCTCTCTCATGGATGTTTCTAACTCTATCTCTCTCCCTTCCTCTCTGCAAAAAATCAATAAAATATATTTTTCTTAAAAAAAAAAAATGCAATATACAATGAACAACAGCAATGTACAAACACAGTTAAGGGAGAGCTTAACCAGACATGGAGCCACATGATATAAAGGTCAGTAAATCTCATCAGACAATGATAGGTGAGTACTAAATTATGATTTGGAAAGATTTCCATAAAGAAGAGAACTGACTCTTTAAACAAATGCAGTGCTAGCCACTAAGTAAGCTCTACGTTATGGGAAGGGACAAATTCTAGGAACTGTGTAGAAAAGAGCGACTTGGATAATTAACTTTTCTGCCTAAAAAGTTCCAACTAATATTTATTGGTTTGTTTCAAGCTATCATTTAGTCAGCCCATTTTAAAGGTACCCTATTTCAAACAAAAGATGGTGCCACTTTTTCATGAGAACAAAGTATAATTTATTTTATTTATTTTTTTATTGATTTGAGAGAGAGAGAAGGAAGGATAGAAAAATCATTGAGAAAGAAACATCAATGGGCTGCCTCCTGGGGTTCAAGGTCAAAATCCAGGTATGTGCCCTGACTAGGAATCAATCCAGTGACCTCTTGGTTCATGGGTCAATGTTCAACCTCCAGCCAGGCACAAAGTACATAAAAAGAACATAGTTCTGCCAGAAACAAGTCAATTTGAGACTTCTCTACAAATAAAGTTAGTTTATGTTATTTAAAAGACATGATTTCAAAGTAGAATCTTAATGTCCTAGGTTTCTGAAATGCCTCATTATTTACACAATATGCTACTATGTCCTTTCATACCTTTTAGTTGTACACCCAGAGGCTACAGCAAACAACTATTCCTACAGATTCAAGTAACCACAATATACTGTGTCTGCCACTTTTTACAAAGTTTTAACTTTGGTAGTGTCTCCTTCCCCTGAATTGCAGTAAATGCAGCTATCTTTGAAAGGGTTGGAAGAGGCTCAGTGAATCCAAAGAGGCACTCTTCAAACACAGCTCAGGGTCTAAGTCTGAACTTGTAGAGGACATGTACAGATACACCAGTGGCTTCTGCAAACAGATAGATGCTCACCCCTCAAGAAAGGCATATACTCAGTTCAAAACATGCTAAGAAGGGATGACTCAAGATTTAATTAATGTTCACAAGGAGCTTTGTGACACAGAATGAAAGGTACCCTAGACACAGAAAACATTACAAAAGTGTGGCAATACAATACCTCAAAAGCAAGAATCAGTTTGTGACCCTGATGTAATGAGGATTCCAGGGACCACTAACAATCTCCACTAACAAAGCAAAGCATGGAACAGACCCAAGTATCAAATGCCTGGAACAAAGAGAAACTGACATGATAAGTCCTAAGCTGTTCTCCCAGCTGTCCCTTCTACATGAGTATCACAGTACAGTCAGGCACTGCTTTCACTGAAACAGATTTTTTTTTTCATAATGTTTACCTTCTGTCATTAAATAACAGCTTACCTCCTGCCCTGTAGCTGCTTCCATATCAAGAAACAGATCCAGAAGAGATCTGACAAGACGAGCTGCTTTAGCCTTGCTTATGGAATTCAAGAAGGGTCGCACATACTTTAGGAGTCCTCCAAGCTCTGAATGAAGGCAATACAGAAATGAAAAAAGTAAGCATCAATATTAGGAACAAAATACCCATTTAAAAATAACCCAGGTTTATAAAATCAGTACTTATGTCACTGAAATCCATCTAAATGAAACTTAGTAAGAATTTACAAGTAGGAGTAGCAAAAATAAGCTAACAACATATACCAAATTTGTACTGTTCTATTCCCCACTCAACCACTGGATTTCTGTAAGGGCCTTAGAAACAGTCATCTCTCTGCCTCATCCTTTTTAATAAAAGATAAACAGCAAAGTACTCATACTCTCTGAGACAAGTTTGCTAGAACACAGAATATGCTGTGCCTCTGCCACCTTAGACAGATTATAGGAGTTGTTTGTTTTTAATTTTCAAATCTGCCTTACCAATTCCCCCTGAACAGAGATTTCCAATTCTAGGTTCCCTTTTTTCTCTTTTCCCAAAATACTCCCCAGTTTAGCCTTTTAGCAATATCAGTTCCTAGGCACTCTTCTGAATAAACTTTTTACATAAAAGTTAGGGTGTTTTTCCCTTTTAATATCCCTCACTAATCTTCAAAACGTAAATCTTAAACTATGATCAAAAAAGGTGCCTGCCCACCATAAAGATCCCCTCCAC
Organism: Lasiurus borealis; assembly: GCA_004026805.1. Lineage (NCBI taxonomy): Eukaryota > Metazoa > Chordata > Mammalia > Chiroptera > Vespertilionidae > Lasiurus > Lasiurus borealis. The sequence continues at coordinate 12,582 of PVJN01039424.1, forward strand.
CCCTTGTATAAGGAAAGAAAGTAATACAGTAATTCTAAAAATTAGAGAATGTTTCAATTGACAAATAAGGAAGTACTTCTGGGATGTAGGTTAAATGACTTTAGTGCCATTGCCTCTTTATTATTCTCCAATTGTAGACTCACCCTCCTGAGAACTCTAAATCAGGACAAGCAAACTTCACCCTCCTGAGAACACTAATTCAGGGTCCTGAAATCTTCATCTGCCTGAAAAGTCACGGGATCCATGTGACTGTGTCAGGTACAAAAGGAACCTTATACAGAGTGGAAACGTTCCTCTTTCTCTTGCCAATACTGACCTATGATTTCACTGTCTTAAGGTTTTTCCCCCCATTCACACTCCTGCTCTCATGCCTCACTCATGCTGCATTTCCATCTGGAATTTCTCCCCATCTTCTTAACCTCCTAGAATGTGAATCAGATACCTTTTTAGGTCCAACTAAAGTCCTGGTAAATCTTCCATGCCAACTCCAGACTACACTGATTTCTCCCCCTCAAAATCACTCTGCATTTATGCAAATTCCAATTATATAATCATAGCTTTCAGTCTAGTGCAATGTTTCTTCTCTCACAGCACTACCTACTATGCTTGAACAATTCTGAACAATTTTGAGTGACAGAAACGTTCAGAAAGCAGACTACTCCAATGTTGGTCAAACTAAATTCTTTTTTGAAACATGAGTCTATAACCTCCTTCCAGTGGCTTCATAGATTTGAAACTAACTACGTTTATATCTCCCTAACTTTCCCTTTCTCCAAGCTAAACATCTTTACCTATTTCAACTGTTCCTCCAATGTCCTGGTTCCCAGATTCCTTATCACCTTAGTTGCCCTCTTCCGAATAAACTCGTTTGTAGGTATACCACTTGTAATACCCAGAACTGAAAACAGAGCTCCGGGTAGGGTGTGACCAGTAGAATAGTGTCTTAATTTTCACCTAGCCACCACATGTAACACAAAGAGCACGTTTTGCTTTTTCTAACAGCACTCTCTTGGTTCAGTGAATCCATGAAGATCTTTTTGCAAAGACAAGTAATTCCCCACCTTCCTCTGTTTTGGTAAATATTTTAAGTATATAACTTTATTCTTAGCACACTGAATTTAATCTTGCTGGCTCTGACAATAACTCTAAATCTTAAATCTGTCCTGAACTGAGTCATCTACAAAAATAAGCACACCTTCTGAAATGGCTTCAGCCATGCCAGTTGATGACCAGAATAACAAGGACAGATCTGTACGATAGATACTAGAGACTTTCCTTCAGGTTGACAAATGATCCATTTGTCATCATAAATTAATAACCTGTACCTGTTATTATGCAAACCTTTAAAACCTCTGATACATTAGATATGTAGTCTTTATCATCCTCCTAATGTAGGGATCGGCCAACTTTTTCTGTGAAGGGTCAGATAGTAAATATTTTCGGCTTTGGCTATAAGGTCTTGGGGGGAGGTACTCAACTCAGCCTAACTGTAATGCAAAGCAGTCATAGGTAATCCTATACAATAAAAGGCTAATATGCAAATTGTCCCCTCAGGTGGGAGTTTGACCAGGAGTTCAACCAGGGAGCGAAGCTAGCCCCCAAACTGGCTATCCAACCTCCCTCGTCTTCCCCCACCCCCTAGCCAGCTCTGCTAGATCAGCTTGATTAGCCCAAATTGGGCAGGCCAGCTGGACCCCACCTGTGCACAAATTCGTGCACCAGGCCTCTAGTATGTAAATAAGTAGGTATGGCTATGTTCAAAAAAACTTATTTACAAAAACAGCTGTCTAGCCACTATCTGTGGAGGAATCCTGCATATCCAGGGTCTAATAAGGCTAACCAAGAAAGCCAAGGGTGATTTTGGAACAATCTTTTCTTAATAAACCCACAGTTCTAAGTGATGAAGACATACTTATCAAATAATCTGTAAAGGAACTTTACTGATGATTACCAGTTTATCATGTCTAGTATTTCTTTTATTACCTGTTTGAAAAATGGAATAATGTTCATACTGTTTTTTTATATCTCTCCATCCTCCATGATTTTTCTTAAAATAATAACAGTGGATCTATAAATATATCTGATAGAACTATTCTTTTGATACTAAAAGACAAAAAATGTTGACGAAACTGGTTTAGCTCAGTAGATAGAGCGTCGGCCTGCAGACTGAAAGGTCCCAGATTTGATTACAGTCAAGGGCATGTACCTTGGTTTCGGGCACATCCCCAGTAGGGGGTGTGCACGAGGCAGCTGATTGATGTTTCTCTCTCTTCGATGTTTCTAATTCTCTATCCTTCTCCCTTTCTCTCTGTAAAAAATTAATAAAATATATTAAAAAAAGAAAATGTCAGAGCCTAGAACTTATTTAAAGAGACTATCTGCTGCTCTCTCTTCTCTCACTTACCTAGGCTTTAATTCTTTCTGATATTATTTCTATATTTTTATTTTTTGAAAATCATATTCCTTCCTGGAAAAGGCAGAAGCAAAACATGTGTTAAGAAGTGTGCCTTCTCTTTAGCACCTGCTAACATGACAGCATTTTCTCCAAGCACTGAGTGTTATTCTCTTCACACTCACAGAGAAACAAATTACATCTTAGTTGCCAAAAGACTCAGTTCATTTTTTATTTTAATCTACTCTTGCTTCTTATTCATTCTTGGTTACATTCCCTATTTCTTTCCATGTTTACATATACTAAATTAATTTTTTTAATTTCCACAGACTCACATAATTCCTTATTCCTATTCTGAGATTATTTGCAATTATATGATCAGAACTTTCCTTTGAAAACCTCACAGAATTCAACATAATTTCATAGTTTCAGGCTATGAAATCTGCAGACCCTGCATCTAGGCATCATGTCTGATAATATTCAGCAATACTTTCCATCACAACTTTGCACAGGACAAAGTCTGATTCACTAAGTCCCAAAATGAGTGCTGTCAGTCAGGGACTCTATCTTAAACTTTTTTAAGTAGAGTACTTTAGCACAGTGTTAGCCATGTATTAAACACATAAAAATTTAAGATTCATGAAACAGAGATATTTTCTGTTCGCAGAAAACTCCAAATCAAAAAAAAATAACACAAGCCTATCAATTATTAATAGCTAAATAAGATAAATGAATGCAGGCTCCAAGACCTCCTTAGGATTTCTATTGTATATACCTATATTCATCACTCTTCCTTAGAAAATAAGTTTTTAAACGTTCTTATGATCCACCCGTTAAATTCCAATAGGATTAACAAACAGTACATTTCTAAACTTCTCAGGTATGGATCACCAGGAAGGGAGAGGCAAGGAATAAGAAGAAAGTAAAGCATGAAAAAGGAAATTTCAAGTAAAACAATTAATATTTTGGGATAAATTTTCTGAAGCACTGACTATATACTACATGCTGTTTCTAATTACCTATGCTACTGCAGAGAAAGAATTTGGATGGTTCAGCAACAGAGAAATCTTAAATCATTTCACTCTGTTCCATAATTCTTTCAAGAAAGTGACCTTATTAATTATATTTTGCATGGACTAATTATCAAAACTGTTCTCCAATCAACAGCTCACATTAACTGATGAACAAGGAGAATCCATACTGTGTTAAATAGGAGGGAAGTCAACATAAATTTAAAAAAACACACGACCCACCACTGATAATCCACAAGGTGGTAACTATGGGCAGTAAAAACCATTATACCATGAGGCCTGAACTCTATAGTAAGACTCCGTGGGCTCATATCCTGGCTCTCTCACATACTAGCTGACAAACCTTAAGTAAGACAGTAACTTTCCTGTGTTCCGTTTCCTCAGGTATAAACAGATAACAGAATCTACCTTATGGAGTTGTTTTAAGGATTCAATAAGCTAAATCATGTTTGATGTTTTTGCTTAAAACAGTAACTAGCCGTAGCTGGTATGGCTCAGTGAACAGAGGGTTGGCCTACAGACCAAAGGATCCCAGGTTCAGTTCCAGTCAAGGGCATGTACCTCAGTTGAAGGCTCCCCCCCAGCCCAGTCCTGGTCAGGGCTTGTGCAGGAGGCAAGCAATTGATGTGTTTCTCTCACATCAATATTTCTGTCTTTCCCTCTCTCTTTCACTCTCTCTAAAAGCAAATGAAAAAATATCCTCAGGTAAGGATGATAGATAGATAGATAGATAGATAGATAGATAGATAGATAGATAGATAGATAAAAGAGATATAACCAGTAACTACATCATAGTAAGTAGTCAAAAACTGCTTTGTGCCAAAACCGGTTTGGCTCAGTGGATGGAGTATGGGTCTGCAGACTGAAAGGTCCCAGGTTCGATTCCAGTCAAGGGCATGTACCTTGGTTGCAGGCACATCCCCAGAAGGGGGCATGCAAGAGGCAGCTGATCGATGTCTTTCTCTCTCATTGATGTTTCTAACTCTCTAACCCTTTCTCTTCCTCTCTATAAAATATCAATAAAAATATATTTTTTAAAAAAACTGTTTTATGTGTGTTTTTTAAAAAGACTTTTAGTCATTTTTAGTTGTTTTTTTTTTTCCTTTTTTAAATATATTTTTATTGATTTCAGAGAGGAAGGGAGAGAGAGACTGAAACATCAATGGTAAGAGAGAATCACTGATGTTGCCCGCTGCAAACCCCCTCCTGGGGATCAAGCCCACAACCCGGGGATGTGTTCTTGACCAGAATTGAACCCTTCAGTCTGCAGGCCGATGCTCTATCCACTGAGCCAAACTGGCTAGGGCTATTTTTCTTATTATAGATATTTTAAATAAGATAAAGAGCCACAGAAACATATCCTCTCAATTTCACACAACTTTCTATTAATTTAGCCTAATAATTTGTCATCCTTAACTGGGAAAGATCTTAGTTCTTAAGTTCAAGAAGTTTTGCTATCTTACACCTAACATTCTCTTGGATAACATAATTTGGGGCAAAGTAATTCATGCGGTCACCTATCAGAGCTTAATCCATTCTAATCAGATAAACTCTAAATTCACTGTAAGGTCACCAAAAATGATCCATTTTAAATTTAAGCAGGCTTCTCTGAATACTATTACCACTTTACTAGTCAAAGGCACCTCATGGTCAACAAGAATCTTATTCTAAGGACATACCCATCACCATCTGAAGCCTGGAAAGTCAATGGTTCAATCACAACTAGAATGTTTGGGCAATGACATGCACAAAGACCTAGGTATCAATGAAGAAATCTTGGGAAGGCTCTTCCCATTTAATGTCTGACTCATCCTGTAGCAGGAAAAAAAGGACATTAAGTTACTTACTTACATGCAAAATCCCTAGTCATTTCCACACTAGGAGCCTAAAGTCACTCCCCACCTTAAATATATCAGAGCTGCTCAGTGAAATCACTGAAGACTGCTGCTGCTATTGCAGCAGTATGAATGGGAATACAGCTAAAATTCAAACCACAAACAAATCCCAGATCATTAAATCTAAGAGGAACAGCTTTTCCTGCAAAGGCAGAACAAAACTCTCCCATGAAAGAATTGAATTTAAAGGCCATTTAACCTCTTGCTAAAAAAGTGAAGCTCTTATGTTCCTTCACTTCCAACAAAAAATTGCAACTTCACCCAACATTACAGGTAAAAAGAGAAAGCAATTCATTTGTAGCACTCACCTGCAGCTTGTCCAGTCTTCGCCAGGAGAGACCCCAGTTCCAGGATGCTCTGCTCTTTGACCTGCACTGCCTCCTCATCATTCTCCTGAATGTCACGCTTCACTAGGAGAAGAAATGCAAAACCTCTTAAAATTCTGACAAAAAAAGAAGACTAAAGGAAATTTCACCCTCACAAGACCAATTACAAACTCAGTTAACAAAAGACAAATTATAAAGCTTTAAAAAAAAGTAGAAAAATCATGTACATCATAATAGACTCTTCTATTTAAATGTCTTTCATTCTATCAGAATTTCCCTTGCCCACATACACTGAGATTCCTGCTGCATCATTTGGTTAAGATAAAATTAAAACAAAACTAGTTCTTCATACTCGGTGGTAAGCCCCAGTCTAGGCACTATTACGTGAAAATATTCAACATATCTGTGCATTTACCTGCCACAAACTAAAATCAAATGACCACCTTAACTAATGACTATAAAATCAAAAGTCAAGAAACCACCCTGACCAGTGGTGCTCAGTGGTTAGAGCATCAGCCCGCACATCAAAGAGTCGATGGTTTCATTCCTGGTCAAGGGCACATACCTGGGTTGCAGGTTCATTGGGACATGTGCAGGAAGCAAGCAATCAATTTTTCTGTCTGTGTCTGTCTGTCTGTCTGTCTGTCTCCCTCTTCCCTTCCTTTCTTCCCTCCCTTCTCCCCTTCCTCCCTCATCCCCTTCCCACTCTCAAAAAGAAAATATTCAATGGAAAAAATATCCTCAGGTGAAGATAAATAGTCCCCCAGTAAACTTTAAGCCCATGGAAAGCCTCCACTGATGGATGCTAGGGTAAGTAAGCAGTTCTACGAAGCCATTCAGGAAAAACAAGATCCTTAGGCGGGACTGCTGCTTCCTAATGGACTCAAGACCTGTTAAAATAACTTTGTGCTATCTGTTCCACTTCCGACTGTTAACTATTCTGGAACATTGAATAGTCTCTCCAAATTCATACAGGTAATTTTAGAGATCATCACTAGTTATCACTTCTCTTTACAAAGCATCATGACTTGACAAAAACCAAGACTTTGATACTCCATAATGGAGTCCAGAAAAAGTAGGGCTGTCAACCACCATGACTCAAGCTCTAACAGGAACTCTTTCAGGGAACTCTTTCCGAGTGTAGTGGGCAAGCAAGACACAGATACTCTCCTTATAATGTTTACCGTAATTCCCACTTTATAAAAGACAAAATGCTAGGCACAAAAAAAAAAAAACAACAAAAAATAAAACCTATGCTTCTCATAGTAGTTCTAAATGTTAGTATGTATCCACAGACTAAAAATACATATGCCACAGGGATTGCAATGACTCTGGTCCTGCAACTGTAACTGATTACGTCAAGATCAGAACTTCAAAATGAAACACTATTTACCAATATCACCCGTTCACAAAGGCACCTCGGCTCCCTCCCCAGAAGGAGGGCCCCCCCCCTCTTTCTCCAGGACCCCCCAAAGATAAAGTCATCGAGATCTCGTCACTGTCCTTCCTCCATGCGCGCTAGAAATACCAAATCTCAGACACCAGTCAACTATAAAAGCCAACACCCTGGAGGTCCCACATCCA
>PVJN01039425.1:0-10118 GCA_004026805.1 Lasiurus borealis
AAAAAAAGAAGTACTGAGAGGGAAATTTAAACCATTGAGGCCTATCTCTAGAAAAAAGAAAGATCTTAAATAACAACTAACACCAAAGTAGTACTAAGTACTATAAGAAAATATTACAAGCAACTGTATCCCAAAAAGTTGGACAATTTGGAAAAAATGAATAAATTCCTAGAAACATACAATCTTCCAAAACTGATCAGAATGATCAGTTACAACTACTGAAATTGAAGTAGTAATAAAAAAAAATTATTAGTATACAAAAGTCCTACATGAAATGGATACACAGGTGAATTTTACCAAATATCTGAATAAGAACTAACACCTATACTTTTCAAACTATGCCAAAAAATTCAACATGAGGGAAGAAGGCTCCCAAACTCATTTTACAAGGCAGCCATTATCTTAATTCTGAAACCAAATAAAAGCACTATAAATAAAGAAAATTTTAGGCCAATATCCCTAATGAACATAGATGCTGAAATCCTCAACAAAATATTAGCAAACTAGGTCCAGCAATACATTAATAAGGTCATACAACATAATCAAATGGTATTTATTTTGAAGAAGCGAAGTTGGTACAATATCTGCAAATCAATAAATGTGATACAGGACATAAAGAAAATGGAAGGATAAAAACTAGATGATCATAGTCTGGTACATCTACACAATGGAATTCTATGTTGCAATAAAAAAGAAGGAATTCTTACCATTTGCAGCAACCTGGATGGAACTGGAGAGCATTATGCTAAGTGAAATAAGACAGTCAATGAAGGAGAAACACCACATGATCTCACTCATTTGTGGATAATAAAGAACATTATAAACTGATGCACAAAAAGATAGATACAGAGGCAGTAAAGCATCAGACTGTCAAATTACAGCAGGAAGATTAGGGAGAGGTGGGATAAATAAGAGATCAACCAAAGGACTTGTATGCATTCATATAAGCATATCTAATGAACAGAAGACACTGAGGGGTTAGTGTATGCCTGGGAGGGGGGGCAATGGGAAGATATGTATACATGTAATACATTAATAAAAAATTGAAAAAAAGAAGAAAACTAGATGATCATATCACTAAGTTCATAAAAAACATTTTATAAAAGCTGGTACCCATTTATTATAAAACTTTCAGCAAAGTGCGAATATAGAGAGAACATAACTAAACATAATAATGGCCATTTATGACAAGCCCACAGCTAACATCATACTCAATGGATAAAAATTACAAGCATTTCCCTTAAGGTCAGGAATAAGGCAAAGATGCCCGTTTTCACCACTCTTAGAGGACCTGTGTATGAATTCATGCACCGGTAGGGTCCCTCGGCCTGGCCTATGGGCTCAGGCCAAAACCGGTTCACTCTCTGACATACCCCGAAACGTTCCAGATTGTGAGAAGATTCAGGCCAGGTTGAGGGACCCCACTGGTGCATGATCGTGGCTGGGGAGGGACCACATAAGGGCTTCAGAACATGTCTGGCCTGTCTTTCACGGTCCTCATAAGTTGGACCCCAGCAGAAAGCTAACCTACAAGTAGGAGCATCTGTCCCTTGGTGGTCAGTGTATGTCATAGCAACTGGTTGACAGGTCATCTGTCTGCCCCCTGGAATTTAGTGCATGTCATAGTGAGCAGTTGAGCAGCCTTAGCATATCTTTAGCATATTACACCTTGATTGGTTGAACAAATGATGGGATGACTAGACACTTAGCATATTAAGCTTTTATTATATAGGATAGTATTAGAAGTTCTAGTGCAGGAATAAAATAAGAAGAAGGAAAAATAGGCATCCACATTGAAAAGGCAAAAGTAAAACTGTCATTATTTGTACATGAACATGATACTGCATATAAAGAACCCTAAAGATTCTACCAAAAAACTACTAGAACTGATAAATGAATTTAATAAAGTAGTAAGATACAAAATAAATATCTAGAAATAAGTTGCATTTTTATATAAGTAACTATCATAAAGGGAAACTAAGAAAAGTTCATTTGCAATTGTATAAAAAATTACTTAGGGGTAAATTAACCGAAGAAGTAAAAGACTTCCACTTGGAAAATTATAAGACACTGAAGAAAGAAATTGAAGATGATACAAATAAGTGAAAGCATATATGGTGTTCATGAATAGGCAGAATTAATATCATTAATATGTGCATACTACCCAAAGCAATCTATAGGTTCAGTGGAATTCCTACCAAAATACAAATAATATTTTTTCACAGAACTAGATCAAATAATCAAAAAATTTACATGGAGCCACAAAAGAGCCTGAATAGCCATAGCTATCTTGAGAAAGAATAACAAAGTTGGAAGAATCACTCTACCTGATATCAAACTGCATTATAAGGCAATAGTAATCAAAACAGAAGGGTGCTGGCAAAAAAAAAAAAAATACAGACAAATGGATCAATTTGATTGAACTGAGAGCCCAGAAATAAAGCCACACCTTTATACTTAATTTGATAGAAGACAAAAACTTACAATAAGATAAAGATATCCATGCAATAAATGGTGCTAGTAAAATTAGACAGATATGTGCAAAACAATGAAATTGGGCCATCTCCTTACACCATATACATAATAAACTCAAAATAATTTAAAGACTTAGAAGTTAGACTCAAAATCATAAAATCCTATAAGAAACATAGTCAGTCAAATCTCAGACATTTCTTGTAGCAATATTTTTTCTAATATATCTCCTAGAGCAAGGAAAACAGAATTAAAAATGAACAAGTGGATTACATCAGACTAAAAAATTTTTGCAAAGCAAAGGAAACCATCAATAAAATGAAAAGTTGACTCACTTGATGGGAGGACATATTTACCTATGATACATCTGATAAGGGTTAATCTCCAAAATTTATAAAAAAAACTTGTAAAACTCAACACCAAAAAACCCCACCACAATCCAATTAATAAATGGGCAAAGGACCTCCAAAGATGACATATATATGGTCAGTAGATATGTGAAAAGGTGTTCAATGCCACTAATCATCAGAGAAATGCAAATTAAAACCACAATGAGATATCACCTCACATCTGTCAGAATGGTTATCATCAATAAATCAACAACCAATGATGACCAGGATCTGAAGAAAAGGGAAACCTCCTGTAATGTTGGTGGTAATGCAGACTGGTTCAGCCACTGTGGAAAGCAGTATAGAGTCACCTAAAAAAATTAAAAATGGAACTTCCTTATGACTCAAAGATTCCACTGCTGGGATTTAATCTGAAGAAACCCAAAACAATAATTCAAAAGAATATATACACTCCTATGTTCATTACAGCATTATTTATAACTAGAGGCCTGGTGCATGAAATTCATGCATGGGGTGTGTGTGTATGTCCCTCAGCCAAGCTTGTACCCTCTCCAATCGGGGACCCCTCAAAGGATGTTGCCTGTCAGCCAGATTGATGCCTAGCGCTCCCCTGCCAGCTTGGTTGCCCCCAACTGCCCCTCCCCTGCTAGCCCGGTCACCCCTAACTGCCCTATTTTGCAAGCTTGGTCGCCCCTAACTGCCTTCCCTTGCTGGCCTGATTGGCCATTGCCGGAAACCAAACATTTAGAAAGATGTGAACAGAAGACCAGAAGGCTGGTCAACCTTAATTGTTCTGAAAGGTCAGAGCTAATCACTCACTGTTTAGTTGAAACATTGTTATCGGAAACAACTCCTACCTGTTTGTTTCATGTTAATTTCTGTTCTTGTAATTTCCTGCCTAAAGGCTATGGGTGTGTCCCAAAGTCTAAATAAAAGGGATAAAAAGGCCAGAGCAAGAGGTAGTCCTTTCCACTAGAGGAAGGCTCCCGCCTGGCCCCCCAATATCGCCAAATTAATATTGTCTAGTCTCTCTTCATTTGCGTGCGGCCTTCTCCAGAATCCACACCCTGCATCGGGAACCCTGAACCACGCGGGACGTGGAAAGGGGCTCCCACATCTGGTGCCTGACCTCGGAACGTCTGGAGGAGAAGGTATTTTTCACCTAAGAGCAAAGGAAGGAAAATTCACCAAGGAAAAGGTGAGGGAAAATTCAACATACGCAAAGCCCAAGGATTAACTGCAGAGTCGAGATCTGTAAGTAGGGTGGGAACGTCTTTTGTAGCCCCGTAATGGGGAAGGATTTGGTTATAAATATAAATTAAACTTTATTGTAGACTTTTGGTTTGCATGCTTAAATAATATGGTTTACTGTTCAAATTAAAATCTTAGTTTGTATTTGGAATCTGAAATCTGTAATAAGTGAAACTCCACTGCTGAAACCTCCTCTAGTGTGGAGAAATTCAAAGGTGGCAGGAGAGGGCAAGGCTATCTGTTCTCCTGCAATGAGATTACTTAAGCTTTCGTTTAAAAATTATAGAACTCACAGGGAAATGCTAATGTTAGCCAAACTAGGTGCTAGTTATTACTTCAGAAAGTGAAAAAGAAAGAAAAAATTTAAGATGTCTTTATCTGTTTGATTTTTATTGTGTTACATGTATACAAATCTACCCATTGCCCCCCTCCCTCCCAGGTATACCCCAACTCCCCAGTGTCTATATTCATTGGTTATGCTTATATGCATACATATAAGTCCTTTGATTGACATCTTATCTACCCCACCTCTCCTTAATCTTACCGCTATACTATCACAGTCTGATGTTTTACTGCCTCTGTATCTATACTTTTGTTCATCAGTTTACAATGTTCTTTATTATCCACAAATGAGGGAGAGCGTGTGGTGCTTCTCCTTCATTGACTGGCTTATTTCAATAAGCAAAAGGCTCTGCAGTTCCATCCAGGTTGCTGCAAATGGTAAGAGTTCCTTCTTTTTAATGGCAGCATAGAATTCCATTGTGTAGATGTACCACAGTTTTCTGATCCACTCATCTGCTGAGGGGCACCTACGCGGTTTCTAAATTGTAGCTATTGTAAATTGTGCTGCTATGAACATAGGGGTGCATAAATCCTTTCTGATTGGGTTTTGTAATTTCTTAGGATAAATTCCTAAGAGTGGGATTACAGGGTCAAATGGGAGTTCCATTTTTAGTTTTTTAAGAAAACTATATACTGTTTTCCACAGTGGCTGCACCAGTCTGCATTCCCACCAACACTGCACAAGGGTTCCTTTTTCTCCACATCCTAGCCAACACTTGTCCTTTGTTGATTTGTTGATGATTGCCATTCTGACAGGTGTAACATGGTATCACATTGTCATTTTGATTTGCATTTCTCAGATAATAAGTGATTTTGAACATGTTTTATTGTGTCTCTTGGCCTTCCTTCTGTCATCTTTTGAAAAGGTTCTATTTAGGTCCATTGCCCATTTTTTTATTGGATCGTTTATCTTCCTTTTATTAAGTTGTATAAGTTAGCTGTAGATGGTGAAGATTAAACCTTTATCAGTGATAACATATGCAAATATGTTCTCCCATACAGTGGTCTTTCTTGTTGTTTTCTTGATTGTTTCTTTTGCTGTACAAAAGCTTTTTATTCTGATGTAGTCCCATTTGTTTATTTTTTCTTTAGTTTCCATTGCCTTTGGAGCAGTATCAGTGAAGAAGTTCCTTTGGCATATGTGTGAGATTGTGCAGCCTGTGGATTCCTCTAATATTTTTATAGTTTCCCTTCTAATGTTTAAGTCCTGTATCCATTTTCAGTTTATTTTTGTATTTGGTGTAAGTTGGTGGTCCAGTTTCATTTTTTTTTGCATGTATTTATCCAATTTTCCCAGCACCATTGTTAAAGAGGCTATCTTGACTCCATTGTATGTTCATGCCTCCTTTGTCAAATATTAGTTGAACATAGTGGTTTGGGTGCATATTTGGATTATCTATTCTATTCCATTGGTCTATATGTCTGTTCTTGTGCCAGTACCAGGCTGTTTTGGGAACAGTTGCTTTGTAATATAGCTTGAAATCTGGTATGAGATCCCACCTACTTTATTCTTCTTTCTCATAATTGCTGTGACTATTTGTCATCTTTTTCTGTTCCAGATGAATCTATGAAGAATTCTTTTTAGGTCTGTGAAGTATGTCTTTGGTATTTTAATGGGTAATGCATTGAATCTGTAGATTGCTTTGGGTAATATGGACATTTTAATGATGTTGATTCTCCCAATCCATGAGCATGGTATGCTCTTCCATTTGGTAACATCTTCCTTTATCTCTTTTTTCAGTGTCCTATAGTTTTCTACATATAGGTCTTTTACCTCTTTAGTTAGGTTTATTCCTAGGTATCTTAAATTTTTGGTGCGATGGTAAATGGGATTGCTTTTTGAGTCTCTCTTTCTGTAATTTCACTATTAGTGTACAGAAATGCCACAGATTTCTTGGCATTAACTTTGTATCCTGCTACATTGCCAATTTCATTCATTAAGTCTATTAGTTTTTGGATGGAGTCTTTTTGGTATTTTATGTACAGTATCATGTCATCTGCAAATAAGGACAGCTTTACTTCTTCTTTCCAATTTGGATGCCTTTTATTTCTTCTTCTTATCTAATTGCAATGGCTAAAACTTCCAGTACTATGTCAAACAGGAGAGGTGAGAGTGGGCATCCCTGTCTTGTTCCTGTTCTTAAGGGAAATTGTTTTAGTTTTTGCCCATTGAGTATTATGCTAGCTGTGGTTTTATCATATATAGCTTTTATGATGTTGAGGTATGATCCTTCTATTCCCGCATTGTTGAGAGTTTTTATTAAGAAAGAGTGTTGGATTTTGTCAAATGTTTTTTTCTGCATCAATTGATATGACTATTTGACTTTTATCTCTCAATTTGTTTATGTGATGTATCACATTTATTGATTAGCGGATATTGTACCATCATTGCATTCCTGGGATAAATACTACTTGGTCATGGAGTATGATCTTTCTGATGTACTATTGGATCCTATTTGCTAGAATTTTGCTGAGGAATTTGGCATCTATGTTCATGAGCGATATTGGCTTGTAATTCTCTTTCATTGTTTTATCTTTATCTGGATTTAATATTGGGGTGATGCTGGCTTCATAGTAGGAATTTGGAAGTGTTCCTTCTTCTTGAATATTTTGGAATACTCTGAGGAGGATAGGTCTTAATTCTTCCTTGAATGTTTGGTAAAACTCTGCTGTGTAACCATCTGGTCCCGCGCTTTTGTTTACTGGGAGTTTTTTGATGACTGCTTCAATTTCTTCCATAGTTATTGGCCTATTGGAATGTTTAGATTCTTCCGGATTGAGTTTTGGAAGGTTATATTTTTCTAAGAATATGTCCATTTCCTGCAGGTTGTCCAATGTGTTGCAATAGAGTTTTTGATAGTATTTTTTAACAATCCTTTGTATATCTGAGGGGTCTATTGTTATTTCTCCTCTTTCATTTCTGATTTAGTTTATTTGGGTCTTCTCTCTTTGCTTCTTGGTGATCCTGGCTAGAGGTCCATCAATTTTGTTTATTCTTTGAAAGAACCAGCTCTTGGTTTTGTTGATCTTTGAATTGTTTCTTTGTTCTCTATGTTGCTTATTTCCGCTCAGATCTTTACTATTTCCTTCCTTTTTCATACATTGGGCTTTTCTTGTTGCTCTCTTTCTAACTCTTTGAGTTGTAGGGTTAGATAATTTATTACCATTGCTTCCTGTTTTTTACAGTAGGCGTGTAGAGCTATGAACTTCCCTCTCAAGATTGTTTTACTGTGTCCCATAAATTTTTGTATTGTTGTGTTATCTTTGTTATTTGTTGCCATGATGTTTTTATTTCTTCCTTAATCTCTTTGGTTACCCAGTCATTGTTTAATAGAATGCTGTTTAGTCTCCATGAGTTTAATTTCTTTGTATTGTTTTTATGGTAGTGGATTTACAGTTTTATGCCACTGTGATATGAGAAAATGCTTGATATTATTTCTATCTTCTTGAATTCGAAGAGACTTTTCCTATGATCCAACATATGGCCTATCTTTGAAAATGACCCATGTGCACTGGAAAAGAATGTATATTCTGCGGCTTTGGGATGAAATGTTCTAAAGATATCAATTAATTCCATTTGGTCTAGTGAATCATTTAGGATTGATATTTCTTTTCTGACTTTTTGTTTATAGGATTTGTGCAGTGGTGAGAGTGGGTTATTAAACTCTCCTACTATGAATGTATTCCTGTCAATCTCTCCCTTGATATCCTCCAGCAGTTTTTTTTTTATTTATTTATGTGCTCCTATATTGGGTACATATATGTTTACCAGAGTTATTTCTTCTTGTTGGATTGCTCCCTTTAGTATTATGAAGTGGCCTTCCTTATCTCTTGTTATGTCCTTCACTTTGAGATCTAATTTGTCAGATATAACTATTGCAACCCCAGCTTTTTTTCCCCATGTGCCTGAATAACCGTCCTCCATCCCTTCACCTTCAGTTTGTGTGCATATCTTTTTGCTGAGGCGGTTTTCTTGTAGATAGAAGATATATGGGTCATGTTTTCTCATCCAATCCATTACCCTATGTCTTGTAATTGGAACATTTAATCCGTTTACATTTGAAATTATTATTGATAGGTACTTATTTGTCATCATTTTTATTCTTTACCCCTGTGTCCCTTCTTTGCTTCCTATTTCTTTTTTTACAACAGACCTTTTAACATTTCTTGCATTGATGGTTTGGTGGTATTAAATTCCCTTAATCCTTTTTTGTCTCTGAACCTCCTGATTTCACCTTCAATGTTGATTGAAAGCCTTGCTGGGTACAGTATTCTTGGATTCAGACTCTTCATTTGCATGACTTTTTATATTTCATTTCATTCCTGACTGGCCTGAGGAGTTTCTGTTGAGAAATCAGTTGCCAGTCTGATGGTGGTTCCTTTGAAGGTAACTTTCTGTCTCTCTCGTGCCTCTTTAAGATTCTTACTTTCTCATTGGTTTTTGCCAATTTGATTATAATGTGCCTTGATGTAGGTCTTTTAGGGTTCATTTTTCTTGGGACTCTGTGAACTTATTGGATTTTTTTTTTATTCCTATATTGGGGAAGTTTTCTGTCATTATTTCTTCAGTTTGTCTATTCCTTGCTTAGTTTCCACTCTTTCTGTAACTCCTATTATGCAGACATTGTTTTCTTTTGTGTTATCCTAATGTTCCCTAAGGCTCTTCTCTTGTTTTTTTGTTTTTGTTTTTGTTTTTGTTTTGTTTTTAAATATATTTTATTGATTTTTTACTGAGAGGAAGGTAGTGGGATAGAGAGTTAGAAACATCGATGAGAGAGAGACATCGATCAGGTGTCTCCTGCATGACCCCTACTGGGGATATGCCTGTAACCAAGGTATATGCCCTTGACCAGAATCAAACCCAGGACCTTTCAGTCCACAGACCAATGATCTATCCACTGAGTCAAACCGGTTTCAGCTCCTCTTGCTTTAAATTTTTTTTTTCTAGAAGCTGCTGTACTTAGGTTTTTTATCCAACATTGTCTTCTAGCTCACTGATGTGGTCCTCTGCTTCTTCTAGCCTACTTTTGATGCTTTTTATTGAGTTCTTCATAGCAGTGATGTATTTTTCATTTTTTCTTGATTCTTTATAATTTCCTCTTGTTTCTTACTCATATTATCGAATTTGTCTTCTATTCTTTTCAGCCACCTTATGACCATTTCTCTGAACTCTCTCTCTGTCAGGTTGTTTGCTTCTATTTTGTTTACTTCCTTTGCTGGTAATGCCTTCTTTTCTTTCATAAGTGGGCTGTTCCTTTGTCTGCCCATGGTGTTTCTTCTCCAGGTGTCTGGTTATGTAATTTTCTCTCCTGCATTGATTTAAAGGCACAAAATACAACACAACCTGGTACAACAGACAAGACAATGAACGGAAGTATATTCACGATGTTAATAACCACAACTAATGTGATCACCAGTGAGAGACAAATTAGGGGTAAGTATAGAATGAAGAAGAGAGAAAGGAGGAAAAAGGAAATGAAAGAAGTGCCAAAATGAAATTGGGAGAAGGGAGAAAAAAGAGGGGAAAAAAGAAGAAAAGGATAAAAATTACAAGAGAAAAGAAATAGAATATGAAAGAAAGGGGTAACAAAATTATACATATATGAAGAGAAAACTCCAATAGAACAGCCACTAATCCTAACAAATGCCAGTAAAAAGTACCTGGAGATTAATACAAACTACAAATAACAACTAATATCAAGG
>PVJN01039426.1:0-19805 GCA_004026805.1 Lasiurus borealis
AGAAGACAACCGATGTGTCATTTTATAATCTTGAGCAATGTCATCATTCCGTGCCTCAGTTTTCCCATCTGTAAAGCCTACCTAATTTGTACACTGTTCAAAAAATGGTAGGAAGATTAACCAGATCTAGTATAAAAAATAATGGTTCATCAAGCAACCTATGATCCTTGGGAGACAGCATGATTCTATTCCACAAATTCAGGGTTTTTTTTAATTAAACAAAAATGATGAAAAAACTTACTGGAAGACATCTGGACCAAAGACAGCAGCCAAAGAGTTTGCAGACCAAATTTCTTCATGATGTGATGCTACATTGGCTAAAAATCTACACAGAAACTTTAACAAACTGTAATTAACAGATGGAAGCTGTTGCAAGAGGAACCTCAACTTTCTTCCAAATTCATCTTCGTTATTATAATCTATAAAACATAATGACAGGTGTTTTTAATGAAGCAAAAGCAAAGCTCAAACATGGTGCCAGGTTCACATTACTCCACCCACATCACTTTTTCTCTGTAACAATTCAAAACCTCTTCACTTCCTCTTCTAGAGGCCAAACGCCTCAGGGTTAGCATTTCACTTATTAAGTGGAAAAGAGGAGTGGAGAAGGAACTCAACTCCTCAATTGCTGGAGGATGTTTTCCTCATCTATTACTCACTAGCCCTAATTCTCTAATAATTTTTTTTTTTTAATTTTCACCATATTATCTCTTGCATGACTGTACCTGTATTTCCAAACTAGTATCAGCTGTAAGTCAAAATACACTGGCCAATACCAGTCAAGTACTAGTGAGTACTAGTCAAGTACTAGTGAACAAAGAAAAGCATTTTAACCCTAGCTGGTTTGGCTCAGTGGATAGTCAGCCTGTGGAATGAAGGGTTCGGGTTTGATTTCAGAAAGAGCACATGCCCAGATTGCAGGCTCAATGCATACAGGAGGCAGTCAATCAATGATTCATTGTCCCTCCCTTCCTCTTCTTTTCTTTCTGAAATCAACAAAAATATCTTTATTTTACAAAAAGAGAGAAGCAATCTAACCTGATAATAATGTCATATTTTTCAACTTGCACGAATGGAAAAACAAAGAAGTGACTTTCTTCTCCCTTGACATCCCAAAATGAACAATTAACAACTTTGGCAACACTAATAGAACTAAATAAAAAGGAATTCCATTTCTCATGTGTTTTTCTCTTCTAAGCTGGTATTGATTTCTGTTATGGAAGTGAATTTTCAACTAACAGAAATAGGCCCTGTTTTTATTATGTCAAACATGCCAGGGTTGTGGGCTTGTTGACTGATTTGGGGCATGCAAGAAGCAGCTGATCAATGGTTCTCTCGCATCATTAATATTTCTGTCTCTCTCTCTCCCTCTCCCTTACTCGTTGAAATCAATAAAAATACTTATTTTTTAAAGTAAAAATAAACCCAATTTTTAAAAATAAATTTGTCTTCAGGTTCTTAAAATTAATTTTAAAATTCTGGGTTGAAAAACTCAATAGGTTATAATCATGATACTGACCATCTGTGAAAAATAACACATCTAAGAAGTTTATCAGAAAGGGCTATAGTCACATAAGTTTTACTTAAAATTTAAAATGCAACCAATAACAATTCTGTATTTTGTAATATTACCACTGTCCCCATTCAAATACACAGGTACTTTGATTTTATAATTGGATGGAACAGTCCTGGATTAATTTTTTTTAAACAACCATGCCTCACTGGTAGAAAGTATCCCTCGATTAGCAATCAGGCATCAATCACAAAACTGGGAACTGTGTTTTCTATTAAAACATAATGTATAAGTAGTTGCACAAACCATCATGATCTAAAACTGTGGCTGACAAAATTTGAAAATCAAAAATTAATAGAATGGTTGTCATAACTTAGGAAACAGGGGCACTAGAGTAGAGGCTGTCATATATATAATATACATATATATATACATATACATATGTATGTACATACACGCACACACACATATATATGTATATATACTTTTTTTATTTTAAAGAATGCCCTGGCACCCTGATTGGTTTGGCTCAGTGGATAAAGTGTAGGCCTGTGGACTGAAGGGTTCTGGGTTTGATTCCAGTCAAGGTCATGTACTATGGTTGCATGCACATCTCCAGTAGGGGGTGTGCAGGAGATAGGTGATCAATGTTTCTCTCTCATTGATATTTCTAACTCTATCCTCCCTTCCTCTCTGTAAAAAATCTACAAAATCAAAAAAAAAAAAAAAAGAAGAAGAAGAAGAAGAAGAATGCCTGGCCAGCATGTCTCAGTGGTTGAGCATTAACCTATGAATCAGGAGGGCTTGATTCAATTCCCGGTCAGGGCACATGCCTGGGTTGTGGGCTTGATCCCCAGTATGGGGTTGGCAAGAAGCAGCCAATCAATGATTCTCTCTTATCATTGATATTTCTCTCTCCCTTATCCTATCCTCTCTGAAATATATATTTTAATAGTTAAAAGATAAATTAACCAAAAAAAAAATGTATTTTATTACAACAGAAATGCCATTATCACCTCAAGTATTGCCGTACCCATCTGCATAGCTATTAAAGAAATGAAAGTGTTATGTGGTTGCATGTGTATGCATATAAACACATACTAATGGTTATGTAAATAGGGAATGGTAGATTTCTCATACTGTAACACTGAAAGACTTACTGGCCACAAGCATTTTTGAACACCTTAAATTCCTTAAAAATTAGAGGTATATTGTAATTCCATGAATGATAGATAACATAGTACACGAGAGGTCCGGTGCACAAAATTCGTGCATGGAGGAGGGGGGGTGTGGGTGTCCCTCAGCCTGGCCTGCGCCTTAACACAACCCAGGACCCCCCCTGACCAGCTATCAGGGCCTATGGGGGCTTCCCTTCCCCTGGCTGCTGGCAACTGGCTCCCCCTGCCACCACCACTGCTTGCCAACTGTGTGGCACTGCCCCTCTCCCCTGCAACAGTTGCCTCCCTCTGTGGGTGACAGGCATGGGCTGCAATTGCTTGGCCAGCCTGGGCCTCCCTATGCAGGGCAGTTGCTGGCCAGCCCCACACACCCACCACAGCGTCACTGGCTGGGGCCTAGGCCTCCTTCTGTGGGGTGATCGATCACAGGGGCCCCAGATCAACAGCCCAGAGAGGGAAGCCCTGCCCACCTGCCACAGTGCCATCAGTCAGGTGACTTGGGCCTCCCTCTGCAGGACAATCGTGGGCGATGGTGGGGCCCCCAACCAATCACATCACACCCGCCTAGGCTGGCCTGGCGACAATGCATGTATGTCATAGTGTGGTCGTCTGGAAGATTGTCCAGATGTTAGGTAGTTCTGCTGTTCAGTTGTTCGATTGATTTGCGTATTATGCTTTTACTATTATAGATGTTGCTGTCATACTGTAAATGAATACCAATTAAAATGACAATCCTAGTGACAGTCTGATAGTCTCAATGAGGCAATGATTGTATTACCATTAAATTTCATTCCAATTATTCTTTTATAAATTTTTCATTCAAGATTGAATATTATCTGATTATTGAAACTTTAAACACTTGTCTACAATTCAGCTAAAACAGGAAACATAAAACCCTATCACTATAAAGTAAAAGTGGCTCTAATGTCATAAAAAGAGCTCAGAAAATTCTTAACACATCAGTTTCACCATATTTAATGGATGCAAAATGATCATTAGGTAACTTAATATAAACATGGGGGGGAAACCTACAAAAAAGTGAGGAAATCAATTCCGAAATTAAAAAAATTTTCAAGGTAAATAATTGCTGGGGTAAAAATTAAGTTACACTTTGAAAAAAAGGTAACACTATCAATGACACTTCATTTTGAAATAGGTTTCTTGATCCAGGTGACATAATAAAAGAACAAAATTTAATCAGCTAACCGTTCCTGAATATAGCAAGTTCAAAATAAGTCCCAAAATCTTGCTATAAAGAAGAAAACATATGTAAGAGTGTCGTAAAATATAATTGCAATGAACTTTATACATAGATCAGAGGCATCTAGTAATTTAGTCTCATAAGTGCTAAAAATTTAAGGAATAAAATGGAGAGCTATCCCAAAAGGAAATCTTCTTTTCCCGACTACATATTGCTTAAGGATGCATACAAGCATATTATAAAATGTCCTGCATTGAGAAACAAACTGTAATTTTTTTAAATTTTATTTTTCCATCATTTTTTACTGCCTCTATGCCCTCTATAACCTCTACCCATTCCCTGCAATCACCACATTATGTGTCCATGAGTTCTATTTTTTTCTTTTTTGCTCAATCCCTCCATCTACCCATCCCTCCCCCCCACACAAGCTACCTGCCTGCTATCTGTGAGTCTGTCTCTATTTTGCTTGTTAGTTCAGTTTGTTCATTAGATTCCACATGAATGAAATCCGATGGTATTTGTCTTTCTCTGACTAGCTTATTTCACTTAGCTTAATGTTCTCCAGGTCCATCCATGCTGTCACAAAAGGTAATATTACCTTCCTTTTTACAGCAGAATAGTATTCCATTGTGTAAATGTACCACAGCCTTTTCATCTACTCATCTAGCATTTATAATTTCTTTTGTTTTGTTGTTTTGTTTTGTTAATCCTCACCCGAGGATGTTTTTTCATTGATTTTTTAAGGCGAGTGAAAGAGAGGGATAGACAGAAACACTGATGTGACAGACACACATTGACTGCTTGTCTCCTGTATGCAACCTGACCAAGGCCCTAGCCAGGAAGGAGCCTGCAACCAAGGTACATGCCCGTGACTAGATCAAACCTGGAACCCTTTGGTCCACAGGCCAACGCTCTCTCCACTGAGTCCAACCAGATAGGGCTATAATTTCTTAACATCACAGAATTTCTGTAGAAATTTCAATTCAAAGAAATAAAGAAATTCCATTACACAAAGAGAAAAGTCAGAAAAAAATAATTTAAATATTTAAGAAATATATAATACTATATGCCATCTTTATAAAGTTTCCTGTATAATCAAACATATCACTCATTATATATACACTAGAGGCCCAATGCATGAAATTCGTGCACAGGGTGGGGGTTTCCCTCAGCCCAGCCTCCACCCTCTCCAATCTGGAACCCCTTGAGGTATGTACAGCTGCCCATTTAGGCCCGATGCCAGTGGGTTCAGGCCCAAAGGGGCAGTCCGACATCCCTCTCACAATCCAGGACTGCTGGCTCCCAACTGCTCCCCTGCCTGCCTTCCTGATTGCCCCTAACTGCTTCTGCCTGCCAGTCTGATCACTCCCTAACCACTCCCCTGCCAGCCTGTTTGCCCCTAACTGCCCTCCCCTGTAGGCCTGGTCCCCCCAAAACTGCTCTCCCCTGCAGGCCTGGGTCCCCCCGCAACTCCCCTTCCCTGCAGGCTTGATTGCCCCCAACTGCCATTCCTTGCAGGCCTGGTCCTCCCAACTGCCCTCCCCTGTTGGCCTGATCACCCCAACTGCCCTCCCCTGCTGGCCTGATCGCCCCAACTGCCCTCCCTTGCAGGCCTGGTCCTCCCAATTGCCCTCCCCTGCTGGCCTGATTGCCCCAACTGCCTTCCCTTGCAGGCCTAGTCCCTCCCAAACTCCTCCCCTGCTGGCCATCTGTGGTGGCCATTTTGTGTCCACATGGGGGCAGGATATTTGACCACATCAGGGTAGCCATCTTGTGTGTTGGAGTGATTGTCAATCTGCATATTACTCTTTTATTAGATAGGATAGAGGACTGGTGCACAGGTAGGGGCCAGCTAGTTTGCCCTGAAGGGTGTCCCGGATCAGGGTGGGGGTTTCCTTGGGGCATAGGGAAGCCTGAACGAGGGGCCTCTGGTAGTTTGCAGGCCTGCCACACCCTCCAGCAACCCAAGCAGAGGCCCTGGTATCCCGGATTTATTTATCTTCTACAACTGAAACTTTGTAGCCTAAAGCGGAAGCCAAGGCAGGCCAGGGCTGAAGAAGTTTGGCTTCCTCCATCACCAGGGGCAACCCTCGCCTCCTGCTCTCTCCAGCTCTGTGGTTGCCGCCATTTTTGTTGGGATTTATTTATCTTCTATAATTGAAACTTTGTAGCCTGGAATGCAGGCCTGGGCCAGCCAGGGTGTGCGGAAAGCTTGGCTTCCTCCATTGCCGGGGAAATCCAAGCCTCCTTCCTGCTCTCTCCGTGGCCACAGCCATCTTGGTTGGGTTAATTTGCATACACACTCCTGATTGGCTTGTGGGTGTGGCTTGTGGGTGTGACAGAGTGATGGTTAACTGGCATGTTACTCTTTTCTTAGGATGAATACCATTTGGCTACAGGAACACAAGCATTTCCTTACTTTTTGGTTCTTTTACCTTTCTGCCTATATCACTCACTACCTTTACTTTTCTTGTCCCTATTCCATTCCAGCTGGGCCCTACTTTTAGTCACCACCAAAAAACTCACCCAACAATACAAACTGTTGTGTTGTTTTTTTTTTAATTTAGCTTGGAGCCTGATGTACAATTTGGTATTTTCTTTCTTTCAGGCATATTTTAAACCTAGAATTAAAGTTGTCTTCTGATTTTTGCTGGAAAGTTCTATCAAACCAGGAATAAATATCCTGTAATAACATCACCACTAAGCAACATCACTGGCTATTATCAGACACTCTGCTACACATATCACCTTAAATATATTTTTTCTTTCTTCTTTCCCTATCCCCCTTTTTTTAAAAAATATATTTTATTGATTTTTTTACAGAGAGGAAGGGAGAGTTAGAAATAATGATGAGAAACATGCATCAGCTGCCTCCTGCACAATCCCTACTTGGGATGTGCCTGCAACTAAGGTACATGCCCCTGACTAGAATCAAACCCAGGACCCCTTGAGTCTGCAGGCCGATGCTCTATCCACTGAACCAAACTGGTTAGGGCATTCCCCTATCCTCTTACTCCTTGTTCCTATCTCCTGCCTTTCCTCCTCTTAAACTAATATCTTAGCTCAATTATAAAAGTAAATGTACCACAAGAATCTGATAAGTTGCCATTCTTGACTAGACCAGAAAGCCTATATCCCCAAATGGGCACATAGAAATGAATCTCAGAACTACTATAATTACTGCTTACACCTCAAGATTTCTAAAGGTAAGGACTTTGAAATTAATGTTAAATGACTGATTGATAAGAATCAAATTTTGTTACCTTGAGAAAGCTGCATCAAGTGAATATGCAAACTGCCAGGGATAACAGGTTCAGGAAGTTCTTGAAGGAAAAACCTAAGAAGACTAATAGCTGAGGGCACATCTGCTTCCTTAACCAAATCCACTTCTTCTCCACTGTCGTATCTCTGCCGAAGCCACTCCACTGTCTCAGCATTTCCATTGACTTGAAAAAGTCCTTGTTGCTCCAGACCTCCTACATTAGTTCAAGGTAAAATCAAATAAGCTTTAACTTCAATTACTTGATCATATATTCTAAGCAACTGAAAATATTCAGACTTTTGGAAAGCCATTCTCTTAGCTCCCCTGACTGGGCTACACACCTTCAAATTATATACCTAGAAACATACTAATTCTGTCTGTCCTGAGGGATATTCTACTTTATCCCACCCCCTATTTTCTTACTATATTTTTATTGACTTCAAAGAGG
The DNA here is from genome assembly GCA_004026805.1 of Lasiurus borealis. Classification (NCBI taxonomy): domain Eukaryota; kingdom Metazoa; phylum Chordata; class Mammalia; order Chiroptera; family Vespertilionidae; genus Lasiurus; species Lasiurus borealis. The sequence goes on from PVJN01039426.1 coordinate 7,603, forward strand.
AAGGGAGAGTGAGAGATAGAAACAATGATGAAAGAGAATCATTGATCGACTGCATCCTACACGCTCCCTAGTGGGTATCAAGCTCCCAACCCAGGTATGTGCCCTAATCTCCTGATTCATAGGTCAAAGCTCAACCACTAAGCCACACAGTTGGGCTATCCCACCCCATTATCCATTAAAAATATTCCTAATATTTCCCATACACTAACTCTATATTGGGTATTTCTGAGTATAAAACACACTAAAATATAAAAAAGAATTTCTATTGTTTTTCCTCATTATATTTTGGACTTTCCATGCTAAAAAAAAAAAAATCCAAGATCAAAAAGGAATAAATTGTGTTTATTAAAACAAAGGCTAGCCCTCAAAGTAAGGAAATGTATACCATGTTCCTCAATATAGTCCACAACGTGGCGGACTATGAATGGAACCTCATTGTCTGGATGTCCTCCCTGCTGCAGCTCATCAAGTGGAATTCCAAATATTTTGTTAGCAAGAACGGAGTTGCAGTTACTCAAGGAAGGGGAGGAGCTCTTCCTCATATCTTTTTTGCAGCCAGAAATCAAAGCTGTCTTTTCTGCCAAATGAAAAACAACAAAAAAGACTATAATGATTAATATAACTAAATACATTGAAGAAAAAGGCTTTACACCTCAGTGTGTTTTCATCTCCTAAATGTTTCAGTTATAAGGCCCACACTAGTATGTTCTACAAATAAAGTTCAATATAATCACCTAAGCATTTTCTCTACTATGTAGGGTTAGATCTAAATACTAGCACTTGCATATTTATCAAACAATGGCAAAGTTGATCATTAAACTTAGCAAAGGACATTAATGTCCTAAAGAAGAATTAAAGGCAAATCTGGCTCAAAGATGACCTTTACTGACCAAGCTTATTAATGAGACAGTTAAGAAACCAAACCCAATCATGTCTGGACTCTGTTATATGTAATCCCTCCATTCATAAGCACCCAAATATAGAGAATCACTTTTACAAGCGATTCTTTTTACAAAAATCACTTTTATAAATAGGCTAATAAAAACAAGATTAACCAGTTCTTATTTCTACGTGACAGAGTAGCCATATTATATCTTTATAAACAAATTTTTTAGTTCTAGATATCAACCTTCAATGAGAATACTATCAATCCTGTTTCATAATTACTCAAAAAATCTGCACAGCACAGAAGAACTAAATTATTAGTCTTAACTTTGTAATTGTGATCAGTAAAGAGGCAATGGGGAAAAAATGTTTCTAATATCTAAAGCATCAAAAACCAATGCCAAGAAAAGTTCATTTTCTAAAAGAAACATATTACTATATGTGGGAAAGGAGTATTTTTTTTAAAAAGAAGGGATATAAATGGTGATGGATAGAGACTTGACTTGGGGTAGTGAACACACAATACAGTGTACAAAAGATGTGTTGTGAACTGTGCATCTGAAACCTGTACAATCTGGTTAACCATTGTTACCCCAATAAGTTCAACAAAAAGAAAAAAGAGAAAAACTTTTTCAAGTTAATAATGAACAAAATGACACAAACTGGGCTTTTTTCATCACCCCAGAGAAACAACTCCTTCTGCACTATAAGAAAATGATAACAAAGCAAAAAATTTAATCTGTTCAACACTCTAAATTTTTTTAATATATATATTTTTTATTTATTTCAGAGAGGAAAGTAGAGAGAGATAGAAACATCAATGATGACAGAGTATCATTGATCAACTGCTCCTGCACACTCTCTTACTGGGGATCAAGCCTGCAACTGGGCAGGAACCTTGACCTCTGGTTCATAGGCCAATGATATTCTGAAGTTTTCCCAAAATCAAGTCCTTATATTCAGTGTGTCCCTCCAAAATGTATACACACTTTAATAGCTGATAGCTTAATTTTGAAAATAAAATGTCATTTAATAGACACTGCCTTTATAATTATTTAAAGTGTGTACATACATTTTTGGGGGGACACCCTATAGATGTACCCACGGGATCAAGAAAATGTCACAACATGACTAGGAAATGATTCCATCCAACATATAAGAACAGTAGACATTAACTTAGGGACAACAAAATGCCATAAATTTAAATAGTTTTAGACACATAAGATCCATTCTTCAACATATCTGGTACCAGCTAATGACTATAAAAACTTGAAATTAATAATCAAATAGCAGTAATAATAGGTAAACTCCAAATTCTCTGTGGATAATTACCATTTTGAAAAACTTACCTTTGAGTACTTAAACACCTAAGTTTAAAAAACAAATTCTGCACCAGCTACCCTCACTGAGCAAGCATTCTTTTGTCATTTATGGCTGTTTGAGATTATGGCAGAAGATCAGCCTGTAGTTCCTCATTGAAGAAACGCAGAACTCGATCAGTACTTCAGCAATTAATCTAGAAGAGAAAAACAATTCTTTTAATTTCCTATAACATCTTTAACTGTGAGAAGAGACTAGAATAAGCAGTGAGGTTCATTTAGGAAGGTTCCTATACTGAAAGGCATTCTTCTGCCTAAAAAATCTACCTCTGACCTATTTAGTAGGCAAAATCTTACACAAAGTTTAAAAGTATGATAGCTAACCAGGATAAGCACCTCTCTGCTAAAAATAAATAAAGGAACTGCACAGGAGAATCTTTGGCAGCACATATTTGCAGTGATTATGCTGTTCAAATAATTCATTTTCCTCAGTGGACCTACATTTGCATAGACACCCACCCAGTTCCATTCTATCCATATATACTCAGAACAAAACATGGAAACATTTTCAGATTAAAGAATAAAAGATAATTTTAAGCTCGGAACTTCACTTTCATATTTTATTCTTTTCTTTGTATACAACAAACATTTTGTTAGCAAGAACTAGTTACCTGAGCTTTCTGATTTGGAGAGGAAATAGCACAATCAGTTAACAGAACCAGAAGGGCATGCAAAAAATATCAACTCCACCATTCTGTAGATGTGATCTTGAATAACTTCCATGTCCCTAAGCCTAGGTTTCCTTATATAAAATACCTACACACTTGTTAAGTTTAACTGAGATAATGCATGCATGTAATACATAAAGAGTAAGTTTCCATTCTCTTCTTTGAATAATATTAAAAGACTATAAAACAGGCTGGAGAGAGAGAGGAAGAAGAGAAAAACCTGTTTGGCAATGTTTAATCACCTGTGAATCCTCGTAATCTACTTTAAAATCTTTTAATAAGCTCAGTAAACTACATTGAAGCATTCTGCTTAATAAACATTCAGGATTCAGGCAAGCAGAAAAGCCTAAGAGTATTATCATTCAGTGCAGTTTTGAGGGGAAGGAAAACCACATTCCCATAGCAAATATATATATATTCCTGCCCTCCCCTCTTCTTTCCTCCCCCCCGACCCCCGGCCCGCCCAAAGAGGAAAGAAGAAAAGATAGAAACATCGATGGGGGAGAATCATCAACTGGCTGCCTCCTCCTATACACCCCACACTGGGGATCAAGCCTGAAACCCGGGCATATGCCCCAACGGGATCAAACGGTGACTTCATGGTTCATAGATCAGTGTTCAACCACTGAGCAACACCAGCTGAGCTCACAAGTAATCTTTAGTAGATGATTACTTCCAAAACACCCTGAAATGCCTACTAAAACATGTAGTCTATTCATCTGAGAAAACAATTTTGAAGTTAAAATTGTTATTCCTCCTCAGATATGAAATCTGAGAGGCCCGGTACGTGAATCATGCACAGGTGCGGACCCTAGGCCTATTGGCAATCAAAGCACGAGTGTCTGGCGTGGAATGGCAGATCCCAGCTGACCTCCTGGCCCTGGGCAGCACCTGGGCCACTGAACCCCAACGCCCCCTCTGCCTGAGTCACAGCGCCCGAGTCCCCACGCAGAGCACTACCAGATGCTGCAGGCAGGGCGCAACGTGGGCTTCTGGGCCTCCCATGGTGCTGCATGGAAGCCGACAGGCAGCATACTCTCTCTCAACTGGCCTCGGACTCTGGTTCCTGCGCAAACCCAGTGACTGCAGCCCAGGTCACCCAGAAGAGGCCATGTATGTGTGGCTCCTCGTGTGGCTCCTCATGGGTGCCCAGCACCTGAGCACAGGGCTTCCCCGAACATGAGCCCTGGCGTTCCTGGGAAGGGTAGCAGTGGAAGTGAGACCAAGCTCAGGCAACACCCCACATTTCCACTGCACCTCCGTTCCTGTCCCCCCTGTCCCAGGTAGCCGGCAAGAGATCACAGGCCCATCCCGAGCCCTCCCTACTCCCCACCCAGGCTCCACGGGGAGTTGGTCACCACCACCTACCCCCAGTTCCCCGTCCCAGCCCGGGGCCTGGTCCCAATCAGCAATCAGGGCCTGCTGGCCACTAGTCACCTTCTGCAGGGCAATCAGTCAGGGCTGGGCCTCCTGCCCAGCTCCCTCAGCAGCTATGAGGCAGGCGGTGGCCCCGCTTTCCACTCTTGCCACTGGTCACTGTCTGCAGGGCAATCAGTGGGGTGGTAGGGGCCCCACTCACACCCGCCTTGGCCTGGCACCACTCTCTCACCTGCTCCACCATCCCTGCTGTGGTCCCTCTCTCATCGGGGCCCATCAGGGCTGGCAGCTCCTCCACTGCCAGCACCACATCGCTGACACCCACCATGTCCCACGCCACCCCCTGGTAGTCAGCACATGTCATAGTGAGTAGTCGAACTCCCGAACAATTTCACATTAGGCTTTTAATATATGGGCTAATAATACAGTATTTACCCTCTAACCTATGTACATCGTCCCTATAGTTTAAATCATCTCTAGCATATAATACCTAATATAATGTAAATGCTATGTATATAGTATACTATACTAAAAGCTCAGTGCACAAAATCATGCACACGTAGAGTCCCTAGGCCTAGCCTGTGATCAGGGCCATCTTCTGCCCACTTGCCATTCCCCAGTCTCACCCCATTGCCATCCCCCAGTTCATGGTGGTTCCCTGATCGCAACATGGCTCCGGTTACCCGGAGCCTGTGCGCCGTGGGGAGAGACCAAGAGGTCAGCCATTCTGCCCACTCACCAGTCCTGCCACGCCACAACTCACCTCGTTTCACTGTGGTTCCCCGTTTGCCAAGCTGTGATTGGAGCCTGTGAGCCGGAGGGGAAGGACCGAGAGGTGGTCAATGTACCTCATGGCGACTAGTCGCATGATCATTTTGGTCGTTACACTTATGGTCTCTGGCCTTTTATTATATAGAATTGTTTAGGGAATAATGACAAGGGAAAAAGCCTGTACATATTCAGTACCAACCATGAAAGGCCTATGTATAGTAGTACATGGCAGCAACAAAAAAGCTTTTTTTCTCCTAAATACTTTCCATCCACATCTGGGTTGAATGCGTGAATGAGGGACCCACAGATACAGAGGGCCAATTATAGTTAGATTTAACTTCTTTAAAGAAGTTAACTTCAGGGACAAGATGTTTAATGAACTTAGAATTCAGGTTGATACCATCATGACACAAAGAAAAGGGAGATTTGTTTGATGTACAATAAATGAAGACTCATTGAAAGAGTCTGTCAGAAGCAAATTATATATAATCACTAAAATGGCTACTCATTTAGTGTCTTTAGTGAAATCAGGCACCAATTATCTCATCCTGTGTTCTCTATTGCTCCCAGCCTCTAACTAAACAATCTGAAAAGCATCTTTCCTAAGGTGACACTGGGTAGGAATCTATGAATTCAACAGTACAAAGATCCTTACTACTAGAAAAACAAAGGGAGAACTTTTTCAACTATTGAGTTTTTCTCCTGAAGAGCATTGACAATAAAGATGAAAACAGCAGCAGCTAATATTAAAAATGAGCAGTTTCTGGGTGTCACACAGTTCATGCACTTTACATGTATTAATCAGTTAGTATTCTTTTAACCCTTATTTTAATGAGACAGTGCACAGAGATTTATCAATTTACCCACAGTAATCCTAACTGTTAAGGGTCAGAGGCAGAATTTGAACCCAGACAGTTTGAATTGGGTTCAAATTCTGGCTCTTAAAATCCTTGTTCTTAATCACTATACAATTTAAAGTACCGAAGAATCTCACATTTCTATCACTCAAACTGGCCACAAAATCTTACATATACTTCAGGAGGTCACTTATTCCTAGCTTGCTGAAAGGTTATTTAATGAGTGCCATTAGTGGCAAGTCCTACTAGTCAATGATTATTCATTTGAGACCTTTATGTAGAGCACACTATTGAGGGCATTCAAACTGCAGTGGCCCAAAATATTTCTTCAGACTGCAAAATAGTTTCTGACATTACTTAGTTCTGCTCCACTCCATTTTACATAACTTATTTCATGTAAATATTCCTTCCACATCTGTAAGGAGTTGAATAGTGGCCCCCAAAATCCATGTCTACTTAGAATCTCAAATGTGACTATTTGGAAACAGGAATTTTATATACGTAATTAATTATCTCAAAAATGAAATCACCTTGTTTTGGGGTGAATCCTAAATCCAATGACTGGTGTCATTAGATGACAAGACACACACAGTGGGTAAGAAGGCCACATGAAGATGGAGGAATAAAATTAAGTTATGGAAAAAACAAGATGGCGGCATAGGTAAACACCTGAAATTGCTGCCTCAAACAACCACTTCAAAACTACAACTAAAATACAAAATGGACATCATCCAGAACCACAGGAAGGCTGGCTGAATGGAAATTCTACAACTAGAAGGAAAGAGAAAAGCACACTGAGATTCAGAGGAGGTACAGAAGCAAAGTGCAGAGGTACTGAGGCGCACGCGCATATGGGGAGGGCTGGCAACTGAGTATGCAGTTGTCTTTCTCAATTGAGAAGGAGACACAAGATCCCGACTGGTCTGAACTCCAGTTCCGGGCAAGACTCTGAGGATCCAGATTCATATGAGGAGAAACTGAACTGTCTGCCTTCCAGCGGAACTCGAGGGCACCTTTCTCTCAAAGGTGCTTGCTGCGATTATCGATTATCACCCAGGGGCCTCTTATGGCAGGGCTGAGGTTCAGCCATTGATGTTTGCTCTGCCCTGTGGACCCTGCCCCACCCAAGCAGTGTGCAGAGGCTTTTGCATATGAATGGTTTGGCCCTTTGCAACTTAAAATTACCTAACAAACTGCCCTATAGGACACTTAGCACACAAAGCCACTCTATCAAACACAGGGAAGCAGCCAAATTGGGGAGACAAAGAAAAAGGTCACAAATGACAGAAATGGAGGAAAGCAAACTACTGGATATAGAGTTCAAAACCACGGTTATAAGGTTTTTCAAGAATTTTCTACAAACCACCGATAAATTTAGTGAGATCCTCGAGGATATGAAAAAGGACCAACTAGCCAAGACCGGCTTCGATTCCGGTTGGGGGCATGTACCTTGCTTGCTGGCACGTCTCCACTGTGGGGCATGCAGGAGGCAGCTGATCGATGTCTCTCTCTCATCGATGTTTCTGACTTTCTATCTCTCCCTCTTCCACTCTGTAAAAAAATCAATAAAATATATTAAAAAAAAAAAAACAACCTTTAAAAAAAAAAAAAGGACCAACTAGAAATTAAGCATACACTGACTGAAACAAAGAATAATATACAGAGATCCAACAGCAGACGAGAGGATCACAAGAATCAAGCCAAAGATTTGAAATATGAAGAAGTAAAAAACACCCAAACCGAAAAAGAAAAAAGAATCCAAAAATATGAAGATAGTGTAAGGAGTCTGTAGGACAACTTCAAGCATACTATAAAATCAGAATTGTGGGGGTGCCAGAAGAAGAGAGAGAAGATAATGAAAACCTATTTGAAGAAATAATGAGAAAAAATTTCCCCCATCTGGTGAAAGAAATAGATTTACAAGTCCAGGAAGCACACAGAACCCCAAACAAAAGGAATCCAAAGAGGATCACACCAAGACACATCATAATTAAAATGCCAAGAGCAGAGAGAATCCAAGATGGCGGCATAGGTGAACACCTACACTGCTGCCTCGCACAACAATTTCAAAACTACAACTAAAAGACAGAACGGACATCATCCAGAACCACAGGAAAGCTGGCTGAGTGGAAGTTCTACAGCTAGAGGGAAGGAGAGGGGCTCACAGAGACCCAGAGGAGCTGCAAAAAGCTGAGGTACGGAGACACTTGTGTGGAGAGAGCGGGTGCCAGAGTGCCTGGCTGGCTTTCTCTGGCGGGAGGGAAACGGAGACTCTCAACGGCATTGAACTCCTTATTCTACGACACTAAACCCCTGATCCAGCCAAAACTCATACAGGGGGGAGTTTGGACTGTGAAAAGGGAGAGGTGCACGGAAATTTAGGGGAGTCGCAAAAGATCAGAGGGCTGGTGGCATGCATGGCACTGCACGCAGAGAACAGACTGCTGATTGTGCCACTGGCTTTCGCGAGTGGGCAGGAGACAGACCCTCCCAACTATGCCACTTCTGACTCCACTAAGCCCCTATTTCGGGTGAAGTCCTGGGGACCTGGATTCGTATGGTTCTGAAGCGTAGGGGAGCTGGAAAGGCAGTGGTCTAGAGGCACTGCAGGGCTCGTGCACATAAGGAACCCTCCAGCAATTACCCAGTCACATGAGACTCAGAGGCCGTGGAGGGCGGGGCCAAATGGAAGGCAAGGCGGTCCCTTAAGCCCTGAGACTCCACCCATCCCAAGCTCAACAGAGGCTTCTTCGGTTTTCCAAGTCTGGTATCATAAGGCTGAACGTAACCCAGAAGTTTCCCCGGCATTGTGAAAATGCCAAGACAAGGGAAGGGATTACAAACAAAAGAAATGGAGGGGAAAAAAACAACTGGATATAGAGTTCATAACCACGCTTATAAGGTTTTTCAAGAATATGCTAGAAAAGTTGGATAAAATTAGCAAGAGCCTAAAAGGGATGAAAAAGGACCAACTAGAGACGGACTGAAATAAAAAATATTATACAGAGTCCTAACAGTAGACTAGAGAAAGGCAAGAATCAAGTCAAAAATTTCAAATATAAAGAAGCAGAAAACATTCAACTGGAAAAACAAGAGAAAAGAATCCAAAAATGTAAATATAATGTAAGGAGCCTCTGGGACAGCTTCAAGTGTACCAACATCAGAATTGTGGGGGTACCAGAAGAAGAGAGACAGCAAGATACTGAAAACCTATTTAAAGAAATAATGACTGAAAACTTCCCACATCTGGTAAAAGAAATAGACTTATAAGTCCAGGAAGCACACAGAACCCCATATAAAAGGAATCCAAAGAGGACCACACCAAGACACATCATAATTAAAATACCAAAAGCAAAAGAAAAAGACAGAATATTAAAAGCAGCAAGAGAAAAACAGTTCATTACCTACAAGGGAGCACCCATACGACTGTCAGCTGATTTATCAACAGAAATGATGCAGGCCAGACGGGAGTGGCAAGAAATATTCAACGTGATAAATAGCAAGAACCTACAACCAAGAATAATCTATCCAGCAAAGCTATCATTCAGAATTGTAGGGCAGATAAAGAGCTTCACAGAGAAGAAAAAGCTAAAGGAGTTCATCAACTCCAAACCAGTATTATATGAAATGCTGAAAGGTACTGTTTTAGAAGAGGAAGAAGAAAAAGGTAAAAGCCAAAAAATTAAGAACAATACATACATATCTATCAACAAGTGAATCTAAAAATTAAGTGAATTAAAAATTTGATCAACAGGATAAACTGGAGAATATAATAGAATCAGGAGCACAGAAAGGCAGTGGACTGATCATTCTCAGGGGGAAAGGGGTGAGAGAATGGACAAAAATCATACACCTATGGATGATGTCAATGGGAGGGAGCTAAGGGCAGAGGGAGGGGTGGGAGCTGGGTGGAGGGGTGCTATGGAGGGGAAAAAAGAGAGAAACAAATGCAATATTCTGAATAATAAAGATTTAATTTTTAAAATATGCCAAGAGTAAAAGACAAGGAGAGAATATTAAAAGCAACAAGAAAAAAAGTTACATACAAGGGAGCACCCATACGATTGTCAGCTGATTTCTCAACAGAAACTATGCAGATCAGACAGGAGTGGCAAGAAATATTCAAAATGATGAATAGCAAGAACCTACAACCAAGATAACTCTACCCAGCAAAGCTATCATTCAGAAATGAAGGTCAGATAAAGAGCTTCACAGATAAGAAAAAGCTTAAGGAGTTTATCACCACCAAACCAGTATTATATGAAATACTGAAAGGTATTCTTTAAGAAGAGGCAGAAGAAAAAGGTAAAAAATATATATATATGAACAATAAATACATATCTACCAACAAGTGAATCTAAAAATCGAGTGAATAAAAATTCTGATGAGCAGAATAAACTGGTGAATATAATAGAATCAGGGGCATAGAAAGGGAGTTATAATTCTTGGGGGGAAAGGAGTGTTGGAGGTGCAGGAAGACACTGGACAAAAATCCTACACTTATGGATGAGGACAGTGGTGGGGAAAGGATAAGGGCAGAAGGTAGGGTGGGAACCCAGTGGAGGGGAGCTATGGGGGGGGGGGGGAGAGAAACAATAGAGATTTATTTTTTAAAAAAGGAAAAGAAAATTAAGTTATGCTGTCACAAGACAAGACACAATGTCAAGAGTCACCAAACACTGGAAGAGGCAAGGAAGTTTGTACCAGAGCTTCAGAAGGAGTATGGCCCTGCCCACACCTTAACTTTAGACATCTGGCTGGCCTCCTAATCTATGAGAGAAAATTTTCTATTTTAGAGTCACCACATTTGTAGTCACTTGTCATTGTAGTCCTAGAAGACTAATGGAACATCTAAACTACAATTTCCAATTCTCAAAGAATTAAAAAAAAAAAAAATAGCAGGTACCACAGAAAAATGCCCCAAAGAAATCTGATGGAATATCTTAACAGATATTCCAATAAAATGAAAAAGGCAGTTAAATAAAAGGCTTAAAATAGAGGATATAATGTGTATACTTTCAAGGACTAGAGTGGTCCTGATACACCAGGATTGTTCCATACTTGATCAGGGGACAATCAGCAAACAACAAATGCATAAATAGATGAAATAACAAATCATTGTCTCTGTCTCTCTCGCCCTAATAATTTATTTCTTAATTTTAATACATTTTTGTTGATTTCAGAGAGGAAGGGAAGAGGAGAGGGAGCGATACAAACATCAATAAGAAAGAATCACTGCCCTAACCGTTTTGGCTCAGTGGATAGAGCATCAGCCTGTGGAGTAAGGGGTCCCAGGTTCAGTTTCAGTCAAGGGCATGTACCTTGGTTGCGGTCACATCCCCGGTGGGAAATGTGCAGGAGGCAGCTGATTGATGTTTCTCATAGATGTTTCTAATTCTCTATTCTCTCCCTTCCTCTTTGTAAAAAACCAATAATAAATATATATATTCTTTAAAAAGAAGAAAAGAAAAGAATCACTGATTGGCTGCCTCCTGCATGCTCCCTACTAGGGATCAAACCCACAACCCAGGTATGTGCCTGACCAGGAATCAAACAATGATCGCCTGGTTCAAAGGTTGACACCCAACCACTGAGCCAGGCTGGCCTGGCCAATTTTTTAAAAATTTTAAGATATAAAATAATTAAAGGTTTCCAAAAGGATGATTTTAGTATAAATCAGAGCAGCAAAGTCATTTTAAATACAAGTGACAGTTGTCTGGCATGATGGTATTGACAATGAATTTAAAAACCTTGAATTTTACATTACATACTTTACCATGAAGCAGGAGTGATAAGATACCAATTATGGGTACATTCAGAAAAGTCTACTTTCATATACCAACCTGAATTCTGCTAAGGCTCAACGTAGTTTTGCACTATATTCAGACCCATTTATATATAGACATTAGAGGCCTGGTGCACGAAATTCGTGCACGGTGAGGGGAATCCCCTCAGCCCAGCCTGCACCTTCTCCAATCCGGGACCCCTCAGGGGATGTCCAACTGTCGGTTTAGGCTCGATCACAGGAATCAGACCTAAACTGGCAATGGGACATCCCTCTCACATCTTGGACTGCTGGCTCCTAATCACTCACCTGCCTGCCTGCCTAGTCGCCCCCAACTGCACCTCTGTCACTGGCCTACCATCCCTGCTGGCCTGGTTGCCCCCAACTGCTCCCCGACTGCTGGCTTAGTTGCCCCTAACTGCCTCTCCCATGGGCCAGTCCACCCCCAAATTCCCTCCCCCTGTGGGCCTAGTCACCCCTC
>PVJN01039427.1:0-19805 GCA_004026805.1 Lasiurus borealis
GGGCGCTGAGGGGGCCGGCGCGCGCTTACAAATTGCTACATCGGAACGGCTTGTCTTGACAAAAATGTAATGTTTTGTGACAGAGCCCAAATATGCATTTCATTCTTGAGAAACAGCTCCGGGAACTCGTTGGAAATATTAAATTAAGCAGTGTAACAGCTGAGAATAATTGGGTTTTCTGCCCTGTTGCCTGCAATTTTGTGTGGTGTCTGAGGCTGCTGCTGGGCAGTGCTCTGCTCAGCGGACGGCGGGTCGCCCGGGGTCTTGGGGGGGGGGGTCTGGACGGTGTCCCCTGGAAATTCGCTGGAGGTCGAGGGTGGGTGTGGTGTTGAGACGGGAGAGGCCCCCTGGCGCTGACTTTTGTAGCCCCCGCATCAGAGCGTCCCAGCCCCCAGCGACGACTCCCTGTTCCCATTTCACAGATGGGGAGACTGAGTCACAGAGACTCATCTTAGCCAGGAGGCGGGGACTCCTACTCAGCACCCACAGATATAACAGCTGGAGACAAGAGCATCCGGCTTCCCCAGGTGAGGGCAATGGCCCTCCCTTGAACCAGCACCGCCCACGCACCCCTAATGGATTGCCCCGGAGGATCATGGGGCCGGGAGGCACCTCCAGACAGACAGCCCCTTTGGAAAGAAACACATCTGTGTCGTGTGATGCTTTAGAGGGGAGGGGGGGGGGCCCAGGCCTTCCAGAAAAATCAAGTGGCCTTCCTCCACCTCAATTCATCCACCCACCTTGGTGCTTTGGCCTCAGCAGTTTCGACGTCAGTTCCTGCCTCCACTTGGTCAAGGCTGTGTGACTTCACAGAACTCGCCTCACCTCTCTGGGCCTCCGCTTTTTTCTTTTTTTTTTTATAAATATATTTTTATTTATTTTTTTACAGAGAGGAAGGGAGAGGGATATAAAGTCAGAAACATCAATGAGAGACATCGATCAGCCGCCTCCTGCACGTCCCCTACTGGGGATGTGCCCACAACCAAGGTACAGGCCCTTGACCGGAATCAAACCCGGGACCTTTCAGTCCGAAGGCCGACGCTCTATCCACTGAGCCAAACCGGTATCGGCAAGGGCCTCCGCTGCTTTATGGTAAAATAGGGATAACCAAACAGCGCTGTGTCTCGGCAGAGAGAACGCTCCCGGCAGTTCTGCCCTCCCTGTCTCCTGAGCGTGAATGAGGTGATGTCTTCTCCTGCTGCTGTCCTGGGTGTGCTGTGGTTTCCCTGGCATGGGGACTTCCGGGCCGTGGAGCGCTCCAAACCCCGTCTCCGATGCCGAGAACGCCCTCTCGGCTTTTCCTCTCCCTTGGCTTTCTGTACGTTCTCAAGTGAGATCCCCCCCCCCCTAAAATTCATTTCCCTGCCAATCTCCCGGTTGATGCATCCCCCCGATCACGCTCCGTTATGTTTGGCAACATAATGTGATGTGACTCCGGCTGCCGATGACGGATGGGGTACCCGTCAGCAAATGGAACGGCACCCAATTTTCTAAAGAGCATTGTTACAGAAACAAACAGGATGGCCTTTTAACTTGTATTGATTTATTCCTGAAGAATGGGCCCCTCTCTTACTTTTACAAGTGCTGTAATTAGAGGGCCGGATTACCTTTCTGGGGAGCAGGCTTGGGGAGCTCCACAGTGGAGGCTGGAGGGGGGGGAGGGCAGGGAGGGAGGGTGCGGTGCGGTGCAGGCAGCAGCCTGGACATGACAGCAGCCGATGCATGGAGGTTAATTACATAAAAGAATCCTTTCCTTCCTTCACTCACCCTTCCCTCTTTCTTCTTTCCTTCCTTCTATTCATCCATCTGCCCATCCATTTATCCATCCACCCATCCATTTATCCATCCACCCATCCATTTATCCATCCACCCATCCATTCATCCATCCATTCATTTATCCATCAGCCATCTATCCATCTGGCCATTTACACATCTTTCCTTTCTCCCTTCTTCTCTTTCTTTCTCCCTTTCTTCCTCTTCTTTTTCTGTTTGTTTCTTCCTTCCTTCCTTTCTTTCCTTCCTCTCTTTCTTCTTTTTTTTTCTGCTGCCAATCTACCCATTTATCTGTCAACCATCCTCTTTCTGTTTTTCTTTATTTCTTGCCATTCTTACATGTATTCACTCATCCATTTATATAGCCATCCATCCATTCTTCCTTCCTTTCTTCCCTCTTTCATTCTCTTCTTCTCTCCTTATCACCCATCTACCCATCCATCCATCTTGCCTTCCTTCCTACCATCTATTTATCATCTTTCCACTTTATGTTTATTTCTTCCAACCCTTCCACCGATCTATCCATCTGTGTATCCTTCATCCTTATATTCACTCATTCACCCGTTCATCCATCCATTCATTCACCCATTTATCCATCCATCCTTCCATCCATCCATTCATCCACATGTGCATTCATCAGTCTTGCCTGATTCCCTGACTGCTTTCCTCCATTCTTCCCCCCGCTCCTTCCTCCTGTCTCCCATTCCACACTCTGAGGCCTGCGCCTGTTGTGAGACAGACCAGTGATTCAGAAAGATCCAGGTCCCAAGTCTAAATCTGCTGGGTGACCCCGGGAAGTCACTTCACCTCTCAGACACCCTTCCCTCTCCCCCAACCCTGCCCCTCTCACCCGTCTCGGGCAGCCTTGGCAGCGTGGCTCTTTCCCTCGCCTCTCAGACACACTCCCACTTCGGGGTGTCTGTCTTCATCCCCCTCGGCGTAGACCCTCCTCCTCCAGATGACCTGGGAGTTCCCCCCCCCACCCCTCAGGCCTCTGCCAAACTCCTTCTCACCAAATGTCTTCCTCAACCTTCCTCCCTACCGTACCCGTTCCTGCCACCCTCCACCCACAGCTGTGCTCCGTCTCACCCGTAGCTGGCAGCACCGCCGGGCACACGAGGCGCCTCCCTGGTTCCAAGTCTCTACTTAGTTAACGTTTAGCTCAGCAAGTCTGGAGCGAGGAAGGGCCGCCGTGAGGGCAGCCCATTCCCCCGGGACCTCTGGGAATTGGCCGTCCCAGGAGCAGACTCTCAGCTCCAGTAATTGCTGCTGGGCCTTGACCTTGGGGTGAGCCTACTGCCCCGGGCAGACAGCAGCTGATCTCCGACTTCTGCCTGCGGTCGCCCGAGTCTAAATTACCTGGAACTGCCCACCGCGGCTGGCGGCCTGCCCCCGGGAGCCGAGGGCTGGGACCCGGGTCCTACGAGCCGCTGCTCAGGGATTCCCCCGGCCACACGGCGTTTCCGTGGAGAGATCCTCCCCGAGGACCTGTGTACGGGGAGAGAGGGCGGCCCAGACCGAGCGCCGCTCTGTCCCTTCCACGCCGCCATCTCGGGCCTCCGTGACCCTATCAGGCAGAAGAGCAGGTGGGACAGGACTGGGCCCTCCCATCTTTCCAGGCCAAAATGCTCTTATTTAAAAAAAATAAAATAAAATAATTAAACAAGTTGTTTGGGCTCAGCTCTGAAAGGGGGTAAAGGGCAATATTATCAATAAGAAGGGAAGTCGCTCAAGAAGGAAATCCCTACTTGATATGTTGGCATTTTTGGGTTTTGTTTGTTTGTTTTTAATATATTTTATTTATTTTTTACAGAGAGGAAGGGAGAGGGATAGAGAGTTAGAAACATCGATGAGAGAGAGAGATCGATCAGCCACCTCCTGCACGCCCCCCCACTGGGGATATGCCCACAACCAGGATACATGCCCTTGACCGGAATCGAACCCGGGACCTTTCAGTCCACAGGCCGACGCTCTATCCACTGAGCCAAACCAGTTTCGGCGATATGTTGGCATTTTTGATATTCTGAGACATTTCTCTGCATAAATCCTCCTGCCCCTCCTTCTCTCCCTCTTCACCCTGCTCTCTTCCTCTCCCTCCTCTCCTCCCTCTCCCCTTATGTGCCTAATTTTCCTTCCCTCCCCCTTCCCTGTCTTTCTCCTCCTCATTGTAATCCTTGCCCTAAAGTATAAGTTCCAAGAAGGCAGGGCTTTCTGTCTATTTTGGTCACTGTTGTCTCCATAGTGTCTAACCCGGGATCTGGCACACAGTAGGTGCCCAATAAACACCCATCATAGGAAGGAATGAGCAAAGATCATCCGCTACCATCTATTGAATCCCCAGGGTCAGCCAGGCCCCATGTCGTAAAATAGGGATAACCAAATAGCGCTGTGTCTCAGAAGAGAGATGGTTGTTGTAATCCGTCTTTAAAAAGTTTCAAACAGCTGAAACCGGTTTGGCTCAGTGGATAGAGCATCGGCCTGAAGACTGAAGCATCTCAGGTTCGATTCTGGTCAGGGCACATCCCTTAAGGAAGGAAGGAGGGAGACACAGGGAGGAACAGGAGACAGATGGGGGCCTCAGGTCTCCTGGAGGCCTCTCTCCTTGGCTTGCCGACGGCCACCTTCTGGCTGTGTCCTCACATGGTCTCTCCTCGGTGCCCACGATTTCCTGGTGTCTCCCCGTGGTGCGTCTGTAGCTTCTCTTCTTCTACAGACATCAGTCAGATTGGATCCGGGCCCACCCTCATGGCCTCCTTTTAAGTATATTTTATTGATTTTTTTACAGAGAGGAATAGAGAGTTAGAAACATCGATGAGAGAGACATCGATCAGCCGCTTCCTGCACGCCCCCTACTGGGGATGTGCCCGCAACCAGGATACATGCCCTTGACCAGAATCGAACCCGGGACCTTTCAGTCCCCAGGCCGATGCTCTATCCACTGAGCCAAACAGGTTTCGGCCTCATGGCCTCCTTTTAGCGTCACCCCCTCTTTCAAAGGCCCCCATTTCCAAATGCACCCACATTCTGAGGCGA
This sequence comes from Lasiurus borealis, assembly GCA_004026805.1. NCBI lineage: Eukaryota > Metazoa > Chordata > Mammalia > Chiroptera > Vespertilionidae > Lasiurus > Lasiurus borealis. The sequence continues at coordinate 4,807 of PVJN01039427.1, forward strand.
CAGGGAGGAGAGCTTCGACCTAGACCAGTGGTTCTCAACCTTCCTAAGGCCAAGACCCTTGCATACAGTTCCTCATGTGGTGGTGACCCCCAACCAGGAAATGTTGCTATTGTTATGCATCGTGATGTAAATATCTGCATTTTCCCATGGTCTTAGGTGACCCCTGTGAAAGGGTCGTTCGACCCCCAAGGGGTCTCAACCCACAGGTTGAGAACCGCTGACCTGGATGTTTGGTGAAAGGCCCACCGTTCTGTGCTCAGGCCTCACAGGCGAGCGGCAAGCTCTGGGGAGCACCCCAGAGCGAGCCCTTTCACCTCCGACTCTGTGCCCACCCCCAGCCTCTGCTCCAGCACATGTTCCCCCCAAACCTGCTAGATAGGCAATGTGGACCTGGCCCCTCCCCATCTTCCGTCCCCGCCCCCTCCAGAGCCCCAGGCAAGTACCTGCTCTGGCCTCTGCATGGCAGTCAGCTGAGTCGCCAGCGTCCTTTCATCTCCTGCACAAAAGGAGCCCGTGCCCAAGGAAAGGTCTTCGGGAGGGAGCGGACCCCCTCACACGGGCTCTTTGAACCTGCGGTTTTGTTTCGGTGACTTATTTATTATCTGGTTCGGAGGCATCTCCCTGCAGACAGGGCAGGGGAGGGCGCAGCAGGGAGGCGGGGGGGGAAGGAGGGCTGCTATTCTGCTCACAGACATGTCGCTCGCTGGGTCCTTTGCAAGCTGGGGAGACCCTGCCACTCCCCACCCCACCCTCAACCCCGCTCCCCAACACCCTCTCCTTCCCTTTCTCTTTTTATTTTTCCCGAGGAGCCTGGACTCGCCAACCCGTCGGGGTGAGGCCACGTCCCCAGTTAAGAGGGGGGACGGACAGCGGGGTCATCTTTTATGAAGAAGGACGCGCTCGAACGTACTGTTATTAGGGCCTCGGGAAGTATGTGCCTCATTAGCGTAAAAGGGGAGAGGGAAGCCGGCAATCTTGCCCGATCGGCGGTGGCAATTTACGCGAAACTGTCCATTTTCTGCGTGTCAGGCAGGGGACGCCGCTTATGGGTAATCTTATTTCCAGTTCCAACAAAGAACACTTCACTCATGTTGGGCGCGGGTTTTTTTTTTTTTCCTCCCATAGACAATAACCGATGATAAAAGCTGTTCTCAGCCACCCCCACGCCTAGCACGCCGCGGCCCACTCCCCTTACCCCTCCCACCACCACCATCTCGTCTCGGTGTTGACATATGGAAATGAATCAAAATGTAATACGCATAATTACAAGCATTGTAAGCAGGCTACAATTAGTGTCTCTCCGAACCCATGTTGTAATCAAAAGACGCCACAAAAACAGCCCGCCACGGGAGAGGACCGTCCGCAGGAGGAGACAGGGATTGGAAGGAAGTTACTTCCTCTCTCTCTCTCTCTTCTCTCTTTTCTCTCTCTCTCTCTTCTGTGTATAGAGATGCATGTTGCCTCTTATTCTCTTCCTGAGCGGGCGCAGAGAAATTCGTTCTAATTGTTTTCTGCACCCATCGTGTCGGACGCGGGCAAGGGACACCTCGCTGGAGGACTAACCCAGCCTCCTGGAAAGGGTGACCTTTGCTGGAGTGCGGATTTGGTGGGTGTCGCTTAAGGTCGTCTATGTATTCCCGGGGAAAGGGTCAATCAACACGCTGGCCAACTGCAGGGCCCGGTGGACAGGATCCTTGTGACAGGGATGATGTCTGTTGACATTCACAAGGCATTTGGGGGAGTTTTTTTTCCAGCCCAAAGCAGCGCATTGATGGTGAGGGCATGGGCCTGGCTTCCCCCTTGTCCGTCCTCTCCTGCCCGATTGGCCAAGCTTTCCATCAGGGCCACCGTCCCCCGCCGCCCCCTCCCAGTGCGGGACGGACAGGATCGGAGCCGATGGCTCCTCTGTGGGCAAATGCACACTTCACGGCGTCTGCGTTGTCCGTGCCAGGGGTCAGGGCCCCTGATGGACTGGGTCTGGCCCTGTTTCAGGGTCATCAGAACTGGGAGTGAGAAAGGAGCCCCGGAGAAGATTCTGGACTGGACGTCCTATGTGGAGGGGGAAACTAAGACCAGGGAGGCAGGGAGGTGTTGGAAATAGTAGAAAGTCAGAGGCGGGCACTTCCGGGTCAGAAACCCCTAGCCCTGCCACTTCCTGGCTGTGTGACCATTAGTCAGTCCCTTTGCCTCTTTGGGCCTCCCTTCCATTTCTCATCTAGAAGACGGGGAACCTAATAGTGACTGACCTTCGTCAACTGTAGCTGTAAAGATTAAACTCTTAAGGGTGGGTGGGTGGGATGGGAGGTGCCTGCTGTTTATAATGTTGAATTTCTGTAAAATAAACTGTACAGTGGTACCTCGAGATATGAGTGCCCTAACATACGAGATTTTTGAGATACGAACCGTGGAGCGAGCGATTTTTACTTTGAAATACGAGCAACATTTGAGATAGGAGTCATCGCGCGGCCCATCGGCCGGCTGCACACGACCCACTCGTTTTTACCTCGACTTGAGCGTCTCATAGTTTCCCACGCCTCAAGGTTACAGAACGAATTAAACTCATATCTCGAGGTACCACTGTATTTGCAAATCAAAAAAAAAAAGATTAAACTTGAGAGGGACCAGACCCGAGCTTTTGAAAATGGAAAAACAAACAAACAAAAACCAGTAGCAGATGAGAATCGTCACCATGAACGTGAACCTGTTTCTCCACCTGTGGGAAATGGTATGTAATAAAACGGCAAAGTCATCAGAATGTGGGGGTTAGAGGGGACATCATTACGCACCTCCAGATTGGAAGTCTCTATGGCTGGGCTTGAGGGAGCCCAGCAGAGTCTCAGCCGATGGCCTCCGTGTCCTCACCCAGGCTCGGGCCCGGGACCCTGTGCACAGACCCGCAGGTCATCTCCAAGGCCATCTCCCCGGAGCTCAGCGCACCGGCAGGTCCTTCCTACTCTGCCCGCGGCCTCCTGGCGGCCAGGCACGGTGGGAGGGAGGGGCGGGCTGCGAGGAGAAGCGGAGTCACCTCCAGGTCGCCCAGTGGTGGGGAGCCTCCCTGGAAGGGGCTCCCCCTCGGCTGGCTCTCCCACAATGCACCAGGTGCCTTCTGCTGATAAGAACGGGCCGCGTGGCCTGGAGGCGCGGGAGAGGAATAGACCAGAACCGCGTCTGTAAGAGGCCACTTGTGCTCGGTGAAGAGCAGGCCGATAAGAGAGAGGCAGTCAAGGCCTAGGGCATAGTTTCCCCTCTGATTTAAAAAAAAAAATTGTTTCATGCTCCTTTCTTTAATATATATATATATATATATATATATATATATATACACACACACACATATATATGTGAGTGTGTGTGTGTGTACCGTATTTTCTGGTGTATAAGACGACTTTTTAACCCAGGAAAATCTTCTCAAAAGTCGGGGGTCATCTTATATGCCCAGTTGTCTTATACACCGGAAAATATGGTGTGTGGCCCTAGCTGGTTTGGCTCAGTGGATAGAGCGTCGGCCTGCAGACTGAAGGGTCCCAGGTTCGATTCCGGCCAAGGGCACATGCCTGGGTTGCAAGTTCGATCCCCAGTGGGGGCCGTGCAGGAGTCAGCCAATCAATGATTCTCATCATTGATTCTCTCTCTCCTTCTCCCTTCTCTGAAATTAATAAAGAAATATTTTTAATTGATTTCAGACAGGAAGGGAGAGGGAGAGAGAGCTAGAAACATCAATGATGACAGTGAATCACTGACCAGCTGCCTCCTGCACGCCCCGGACTGGGAGATCGTAGACCGAGAATCAAACTGTGACCTCCTGGTTAAGAGGTCATAGTCAACCACGGAGCCCCCCTGGCTGGGCTCATGTTCCAGGAAAGAGAGACTGTGGCACCCATCCATGGCAACCGGCGGATGTAGTGTCGATATAAAAATGGGGTGCCTCGGAGAGTTCCAGATCCAGTGACAGAAACACGACCCCAACGGCTGGAGCAATAAGGAATGGATGCAAAATCCAAGGATGTTAGCTTCAGGCATGGCTGGATCAAGGTGCTCCCCAAAAGATGCTCTGAGGATTCTTAATCTGCACTCGGATGTCTTCATTTGGGTTTCCATCTCGGGCAGGACCTTACCTTATAGGAACCAAAAAGGGTGTCCATACCTCCAAGCCCAGAGTCTCCTGCTTTAGCAATGCCTGAAAAAAAAAAAATCCCTTCCCCAATAATTTCAGCCAACACCCTTGGATGGAGTCTTGTCTCTGGCGTAGATCACATGCCCATCCCCACCCATGGCTGAGACCAGAGGAACGGAAGACACGCCCTCGTCGGTCAGGCCTCGGTCACGGTGAGATGCCAGCTCTTCCACAGCAGGCCGAGCACAGCCCTGTGGATGCTTTCCTGGGAGGGAGAGAGGCCGTGTATCTAGAGGAAAAGGAAGGAACCCGGGAACCAGGCTGCTAAAACCAACAGATGCCAGCGGAGAAGAAATGAGCATCGTTACTAGGGAAAAAATATCACCGGAGATGGCGAGAGGAGGGCTAGTGGGAAGGTGAGAGGTGCTTATTAGGGGATTAACTGAGAGCGTGCCCCCGCCCCCCGCTGGGCACCGCTGCTGCTGCTGCTGCTGCTGCTGCTGCTGCTGCTGAGAGGAGTCAGCCTGGTTTGCCACTCGCAGCTGCTTTGGCCCCGCCCCCGGGCTGCACCTGGCTGCCTCTCTTCGGGGCGCTCCACAGCCTCGGTCCCCTTTTCCATGGATCTCTATTTCGGGTGCGCCCTTCCTACCGGACTGACTGCATTCAGAGAGTCTGGCTCTCTCCTCTAAAACGTGAGACTCCCAATTTGGCTTAGTGGATGGAGCTTCTGCCTGCGGACTGAAAGGTCCCAGGTTTGATTCCGGTCATGGGCATGTACCTTGGTTGCGGGCACATCCCCAGTAGGAGGTGCGCAGGAGGCAGCTGATGGATGTTTCTCTCTCATCGATGTTTCTAGCTCTCTATCCCTCTCCCTTCCTCTCTGTAACAAATCAATAAAAAATATTTAAATAAAATAAAACGCAAGACCTGGGCTGCTCCAACGGCGACACGCTGGGCCTGTTGCTAGGCAGCCTCCACTGTCCTTGCTGCCCTCGTCCAGGGCGGAGAGCACGGGTCCATTTTGCAGAGGAGCAAACCGGGTTTCTCAGGGGGACAGCTCGTGCTTGGGAAGTGGCAGGGCCGGATCTCAAACCCAGCGCCACCCCTTCAACCCCCCTCCCATGCCATTTGCTTTAGAAGGAGCTCCTTCGTGTCCCCAAGATCCCACCCGGGAAAGTCAGCGGGCAAAGCAGCCCCAAGCACGGCGCTCCCAGCATCCCTCATTCCCAAGCATCCCTCATCCCGGCTCTAATGAGCTGCAGTTTCTCTCCCCTCTTTACGATGCAGATCTACCAGAGGCCGGGGCATTAATATCACCGGAAACCAACCCCGAGGAGGAGCAATTAGCAGCACCATTGCTCCCTCGGCTCCACTGGCACCCGCGCCCAGAAACAGCCTTCCGCCCTGCGTGCCAGCCTAGAGCAGGGGCACCCACTGGCCAGGGCGGAGGACCGACCCCTCGCGCTCCCGGAGATGTTATATTAAAATAAAATCCGCGTGGATTCTGACCAGCCGGCTCATGCAATGCAAACCCGGGAGCCTTTCCGCGGTGGTTGGATGCAGGGTTTGGAGGGCCATCCAAGCCGCCTCTCCTCCTGAGCTAAGCATCCTTCTCCCCCTGCACTCCATCTCTCTCCTTTCACCGCACGCACACACACGGGCGAGCTCCTGTGCGCACACTCGCGCGCACACACGCGCCCCCAAGCTGTTTTCTTCCTCTTAATTGAAGTGATACCAAAAAAAGCTCTTTTTGTTTATCTCCATCTTTTCCATTTTCTTCCTGGGATGGTTGTTGGCTGGTGGGTTATTTTCTCTCTCTCCTGTGTGTGTGTGTGTGTGTGTGTGTGTGTGTGTGTGTGTGTGTCATTATTTTCTCCCCAACTGCATCTCCACCATGAGTGGAAAAATTCCGCCCTGTTTGGGAAATAAATAGTGCTGGCAGCCCATTTGTTAAAGCCGCGGCTTGTTGTCAAAAGCGGCCCCGGCTGCTGGGTCCCGCGTGCGGGTCTCCAAAGAAACGGAATAATTCACCGGCCCTGTTGCCCGGGTGAGCGGGGAGCCCGCGTTCCGCCACTTCCTTCCACGCACAGATCCCTGGGGCGCCTTTGTCTCCCGGGGAGCGGGAGGAGAATGAGAGCGGGGCGCCCAGCAGGGCTGACCGGCTGAGTCAAGGCCCCGGGGGGCTGGGTGACTTCCAATCGCTGTAAGAAAATGTGTAAGCTGTAGGATTTATAGAGGGCCTACTGTGTGCCAGCAGCCGTGTGAGCTCGTAATCCGCCTGAGGGGTCCAGTTTTCCAGGTCTGACCCACCCAATCAATACTCCCCTATAAAAGCGGATGGAAAATGAGCTCTTCGTACAAATAATGATGGGCTAGTGTTTTTATGTGCACGCTATACCCTCCGCCGGGTGCGAGCCATTACCTAGTATTCGTAGTTTGCAGATTAGGAGCGCATCACCGGGAATAATGTCTTCGTTTTCACAGAAAGCGTGTGGAATATACAGACGAGGAAATATAATTAACACCGGCGTTTCCCAGTCTCCACCTCATGCCACATTTGCCCCCTGTGTCTCTTCCAAGGGCCTGGTTTTCTCTCCCACCCTCCTACCGTGAGCCTGAATTTGGAGTCTATTATGCCAATAGATGTTTTTAAATGTTCATTACACAATTATGTGCCCATAAACGTATTTTGTTATTCGTGCGGGTTTTTAAATTGTACATGGCGCTCCGGCTCCCGCCGCTCCCATTTCGCATAGATTAGCCCACTCCGTCCTCAAGCGGCCACAGAGGAAGTGGAGGCACAGAGGGAATAAATGCCTACACTTCCCGAGAAGCCCGGGCCTGAACCGGGACTTGGCACTTCTGCCTGAAAACCAGCACTCAGCCGAATCCGGTTTGGCTCAGTGGATGGAGCGTCGGCCTGCGGATTGAAAGGTCCCAGGTTCGATTCCGGTCAAGGGCATGTCCCTCGGTGGCAGGCACATTCCCAGGAGGGGGTGTGCAAGAGGCAGCTGATGGATGTTTCTCTCTCATCAATGTTTCTAGCTCTCTCTCCCTCCCCCTTCCTCTCTGTAAAAAAAAAAATCAATTAAAAAACAAACAAACACAGGACTCGGCCGTGTTTAGGGACCCCGAAGACATGCACAAGCATGCTGGTTGGGTCTTGATTTCTAAGAGCTAAAAACTGAGGAGCAACCCAAAGGCCCATCAACAGGAGGATAAATGAACACACCGTGGGGAAAGGGCGTCATGGAATATTATACATCGGTGAAAAAGGAGGACCTGGCGAGGGCCCCCGGCAGCACGAAGGCCTCTCTCCGCTGCTGCGTGGAGCGAAGGATGCCAGACACCTAGGGAGGACCCTGTTCGGTCCCACCCATTTCAAGTTCAAAAGCAGAAGTCACTGAGAACCCAAGGGTCAGAGCAAAACAGTGTTTATATGGGGCTCTAGTGTGTGTTTTGGGGACTGCTGGTCCGTTGGACGCATTCCACATCCTGACCTTGGTGGTGGTGGTGTGCCAGGGAGCGCGTACATAAAAATCCCTCCGGCTTTGCCTTTAGGGTCGTGCGTGGCGGTATATGTGTGTGCTCTGCCGCCACGATGAGGATGATGGCCAGTCATTGTGGTGAGTCACACGGGGCATCTGTGATGAGTCCCTTTGAACCCAGACAGCCTGGCCACTATGCCCTTGACCCTACTCTTGTGCCTATTCAGGAAAGGAAGGTGGAAGGGCTGGTAGGGTCGCCTGACCGCATCCATGCACTCCATGATCAAGCAGAAAAGGGAGGGCTCAGCCTAGCTCTCTGACTCACGTCCACACTTATTCTCTTTGCCTCTGACACTCCCAGTGCTCTCTGGGTGCTCCCCCTTTTCCCCCCAACCCCCCGCCATCAGAGTGCTATGTTGGCCTCTCTTTGTATGACTGACACCATGGCCAGGACGCGTTCCACATCCGAGCTCCTATCTTCCCATCGCCGGAAGCCTGCTGGGCGGGCACAGTACAGATGTTTGCCCTTCTCGCCCCCATTTCACAGGTGGAGAAACAGAGGCCCCGCCATGCAGCTCCAGATGAGGGGATCCCCAGGTTCCCGAGAGGTCCTGGGGACGGAGCAGGGAGCCTGGGGTCCGGCAGGTCAGAGAAGCCCAGGCCAGCCGGTGCGCTGTGTCTGGGTTTGTGGCCTGTCACGTGGAGGTCGGCACCCTGGCTGCGCAACCACGGTGCGTGGAAACGGGCAGAGCCTGGAAAGGGCCGGGCACCGCGCCTGGCACGCAGTCAGCCACCATCTCTCTGCTGCCTCCCTTACTTCTCTCTGATTCAGGCTGCTTCTTTCACTGCTCCCAGAACTGGCAGATCTCGGAGCTTTCTTGCAGCTCTGGGACAAGACGGTGTGATTTATGGCATTTTATGCAAATGTCGGTGAAGCACTCAGCTCTGCAGGCTGCAGAGGAAAAGGAGGGGAGGGGCTGGCGTGGCCCCTCATTCCAAAGGGGGGACAGTGATGTTGGCCGGGGAAGCCGGAAGTGACAGGAAGGGTCAGGTCCACTGGCTCCTGCTTTCCCCCAAACACCCTGGGACCATGACCGGCTCCTTCATCGGTGCTCACATAGGACGACATAGAAGGGACGATGCACGCAGCTTGGGGTGGGTGGCCGCCTCATGGGAGGGGCACTGGGCACTGTCCCCGGGGATGTGGCCACCCCTGGGTAGCTGGCCGGCATCGAACCTTCTACTCTACCTTGGCCTCTGCAACCAAGAGGGAAAAAATAAATAAAAATAAAAAAAGCCACCACCTCTCAGAGCTAAATAAAAATAACCTTCAACGGGACCCGTACACGAGGAGCTGGTAATTATTTCTGGATCTAGTTAACCGTGCAACAGAATGGAATGCACGCAGCTCCATTAACCTCCTCGGGAAAGCGCTTTTTGGTGATTCGTGTTTATTACACTGTGGACATTTCGGAGAGTGGACGCCCACTGTCACGTGGGAACAGGTACAGAGGGAAACACTTGTCCGGGAGGGGAGGCGATCCGATTCGTCTTGAGCCCCAAAGGCACCTCCCGCGTCCATTCACTCGTCCAGTTGACAGGTCCTTATGGAGCAGCTGCTATGGGTGGGGTACCTGGCCCGGTGCCGGGCCATAGCCATGCGCAAAACGGCAATCCGCTCCCGGACACAGGGGTTCCCCAGGGCGCAAAGCCGGCAAAAGCGAATCCTTGGTCCTGTGGCCCCGGGCTCTTCCCTCTGCCCCTCCCTCCCCCCCATTGGTGCATGATTTTTGTCCAGTCTCTCCCTGAACCCCCCTCCCCTCTTTCCCCCTGAGAATTGTCAGTCCACTCCCTTTCTGTGCTCCTGATTCTATTGGTGAATATAATATAGCCTAAGAGATTTAAAGCGCATGCGAGGAGGTGCGTAGCTTATATGCCAACACTACGCCACTTTGTAGGAGGGTCTTGAGCCTTGTGTCTTCACGTCCTGGAACCAATCCCCCGTGGACAGTGCGAGACATCGGTACCCACGTGTATACCGGGAAAAGGGGCGCCGGGGACCTTCCCCCGGGTCTCCGATGCGCTTAAGGCGGGATGGCACTCGCGCATCCGCTGAGAGTGCTTTTGTCAGAAGGCCGCATGGCCGGGCGCTTGCCAATCAAGGAGAGAGGCTGAGCCGAGGGCGAGGGAGGATTTCCCCATTGGTGGTCGCTTCGCTATCTCTTTGGAGAAGCCTTAATCCCGTAATCACTTTTATTAATCTCATAATAATCTGTCCAACATCGGTTCCATCCCTCTTATCTCGGTTAAGCATTTTGGTGAACGCAGAGCGTCTTATCACTCAGGGAATGTTTCCTGCTGCTTAAGGCATCTCCTCTCTCTCTCTTTCTCTCTCTCTCTCTCCCCTTCTGCCCTCACTTAAGCTATGCTGTTAGAATCTCCAAACCCTTGAAACTTAGGAGCTAGGAAGCACCTTTGAGACCCAGCAGACATTTCTGACTTGACAGCTGGTAAAGTCAGGGTTCTGAGATGTTCGTGAGCTCAGTCAAGGTCACACCACAGGAGCAGGTGAGCAATGTGTCCTCAGGGAGAACAGGTCTCCCTGTGGGGGTGAGCACGCCCCAGCATCCTCTCCTTCCATCTGCACAAATGCCTCTCAGGTGGATCCTGTTGAAGACGAGGAAACTGAGGCAGAGAGAATCACTCACTCCCAGACACACAGGGGGAGAAGCGCAGCGGGGAGACAGGACCCCAAGCAGCCAGAATTCGGGGCCCGTCTCTCACCACCTGCTCACGCTGAGGCCTGGCCCTCTCCTCCGCTCCCCGCGGGGACGCGGGCTGGGGCACACTGGGAGTAACCCGGGCCCCGGTCAGATACACACACAGGTGCTCAGCTCACGTGGCCGCTGCTTCCGCTCAGGGTGAGCGCTCTGAACCCACGGCCCAGCCCGGGGTCCTCTGGTCTACCGAAGCCCCCGATAATGACCTCTACTGACCTTCAGTGGGGTGCGAGGGGATGGGCCAGCCCTGCCACACCCCGACATCCTCCACGGCCACAGGTGCCCCCGCTCATCTCTCCGCTGGAAAGAGGTGTCTGCCAACGGCCACGGGCGGTGGAGGCCTTGCGGGGAGTGGAACACAATGTGGAAAGCCAGGGTGAAAAGCTCAGAAAAGGAGGGGGCTGGTGGACAAGGGGGTTTTGCACGGATTGGGGTCTTCAAGGGGCACCCCGGAAGCAAGTGGGGGCTCAGACACACCGTTTCAAGGCTTCCAAAGAGAGACCTCCGCGTGTGACCCACGTGTGACCTTCTGTGGGCTCAGAGACTGCCCCAACCTCCTGCCAGCCCCATGAGATGACAGGTGTGCCCTCTGGGGTAAGGGGGTGCAGGCGGCGGTGGGTGCTCTCAAACCATCACAGAATCAGTTGAAACTGGAACGTGGAATTTTCTTTATTTTTTTTTATTGTTTTTTTCACAAAGAGGAAGGAAGAGGGATAGAAAGTTAGAAACTTTGATGAGAGAGAGACATGGATCAGCTGCCTCCTGCACGCCCCCTACTGGGGATGTGCCCGCAACCAAGGTACATGCCCTTGACCGGAATGGAACCTGGGACCTTTCAGTCCGCAAGCCGAAGCTCCATCCACTGAGCCAAACCGGTTTCGGCTAGAACGTGGAATTTGAGGCCCGCTCCTTACTAGTCCCTCCTGGCCCCAGAAGCCTCTCTCTCCCTCCCCATCATCACCCCCGTTCTCTCGCTCACCTCCTTGCCTCTTTGTCTGTCTGATTAGTAGCGGAGGAGGGCGAAGATGGAAAACTAACCGCCGAACTTAGAAAAATAAAAACACCCCAATGGGCTTTATTAATCTCCTGAAATATGCTCCCCCATGCCCGCCAAGCCGAGAGGGCTCATGTTCCCCCTAAAACATCGTTAAAAAAAGAGAAAAAAAGGTAGAAATGTTTGCAGGGAAGGCTGGGAAAACGTGCAGTAGATTTTCCTGGTAATGTACGAGGTGATGCAGTAATTGCTATGGAAACTAGTCATTATAATTCAACCAAAAAGGAGGAGAGAAGTTAAGTTCATTGTGTTACCTCTGACTCCACTGTCACGTTCTTTACATACATTAGCATAAAATCGAGTCCCCCTTTTATGCTCAGGGTTCGGCGAAGCCCTAAAGGGGAGAGGAGAATTCACTTTGCCAGAAATCTCTATTTTTCTCTTCCCCGGGTAAAATATTTAATGCTTCTGCTTAAGGTGCCCGGCTGCAGGTTCAGGAAGGGAAATGGAGCTTGTGCGGGAGGAGGTGTGGCCACTTCGGGAGAGGGACAGCCTGGTCTCTCCACGGGCCTTTAGGAGAGCGAGGCAACTGGACAGACAGACAGAGGCAGGTCACGTGATCGGCCGCACACCTCTGAGGTCTGAGCATCCCTGGATGACGATCAGAGGGAGCAGGTTCTCGAGATGCTTTGGGAGATGCTGGGGTGGGGTTACCTCCCTTCATGAAATCCCCCTCGATATCTTCCCACCCGCCCTACACACACACACACACACACACACACCTACAATTCTCACGAGGTGCTTCAGAAGCAACTTGGAAAGTAGATCTGGACCCGAGGCCATTGCGATCCCAGGAGTGGGGGGTCATGGGAGGTGGGGGTGGAACCCTGAGATGTGATTGCTAAGACACCTATTCTTGGAAAAGGAAGATAAAGGCAGGACTGGTTCTAAGAGACTGGTGCCCGTGCGTCGAGGGTCCCGAGTATTAGGATGGAAACCATCAGACACAGCGGACCGGGGTTAGAAAGCAGGGGAGCCTGGTCCATCTCTGGACGCGTCTGTTCATGTCTTCCCTGTGGCTGCAGCTTTTAAGTCCTAGACTCTCAGTTCCCAGCCTGCCTTTTCCTGCTCCGCCTTCGGGTGATGGAGCTGGGACTTTGCTCATCCTCAGTTTTGCCCTCGGGGCCTATGCTAGCCTCCGCCCATAGAGGGCGCCAGCGGGAGACAAAGAGGGCGGGGCGGGTTGCTTGTCCTGTTCTCTGTGGATTTCCTCAGCATCTTGGAAGCATCGCTCTTCATCCCCGTAGTGGGATCTGGTTTCAGAGCAGGTTTGTCTCGGAATAACAACCAGCATGTTTACATACCTCCCTGAGGGTGGTAGATACTTCTGGAAATGGCTGCCGGGATGTTAGCTCAGCACCCATTTTTCCTGCCCGGTTTGTCAACCAGAGGCCAACGGACGCCCTGCATTCAATTCTCTCTGTTAGAACGCCTGGTCCGGTGCCGTTTCTTACCTCGGTTTGCGTTCTTCCTAAGCCAGCCTCCCTCCACGAGGTAGCTGGAACGATCTCTCTGACTCCAAGTTTGAACAATAAAGGGGCAAACGCCTGGCCTCCACCTTGTCCAGAGCCCCAGCCCCACCCAAAGCAGAGATCGTCAGAATACAGTGGTACCTCGAGATATGAGTGCCCTAACATACAAGATTTTTGATATACGAGCCGTCGAGCAAGCGATTTTTGCTTTGAAATATGAGCAACATTTGAGATACGAGTAATCACGCGGATCAGCCGGCTGCACACGACCTACCAGTTTACCGCGACTCGAGTGTCTCATAGTTTCCCACACCTCAAGGTTACAGAGCGAATTAAACTCGTATCTCGAGGTACCACTGTACCTTGCTTCCAGACAGTCCTCTTCCTGGCTCAGAGCTGGCCGGTAAAATGGTAACCTGTTTTTCAAACTTGCCTCGGAGGTTAAATCCCATCGCCGAGATAGCATCCACGAAACCAATGTGTTAATAGACTTCATCGTTATGGGATGTTAATGACATAGCAGGCATCCTACTTACTGTCTTGCCGTGTAGAATCTTCAGGGAGAAATCCATCCAGATCATGCAGTCTCCCACACAGATAGCTTGATATTTGGGGTGTATTTTCTTTCCCTCAAAAGAGCCCACCTTGCCTGCTTGAATCCACTGGAATGCCAAGAGGAATTCCTTACCTGTGACTTAGTGAAGTCCCCACAGCGCATTCTTTGAGAATGGCGCCCTGGGAGGAGAAAGCTACTGATAGTCTCAGCCTAATTACACACCACACACTCCAAGGGGCATGCAGCAAGCGGGATTCTGCCATGAACAGAATCCTGTACATGGATGGGAATCATTATGGGGATGCCGTGAAGAGTCACAGGCACTCTTCCGGAGTAATCCGGACTCTTCCCCCAAGTTCTGTGCGTGGCCACGTCCGAGGACACTTTTGATTGCCAAGATGAGGGTGGAGTGCTATGAGCACCTCGTGGCTGCAGACCAGGGGTTCGGAGATATTGCTCAACACCCTACAATGTACAGGACAGTCTTCTGCAGCCAGGAATGACGGGCCCCAGACGTCAGCAGTATCGAGGGCGAGGACCTTGGTTCTGACTCAAGCTACCTGTGTGGACTCTTTGCAAGCACGGACTCCAGTCTTTTTTCTTTTTTAAAAAATATATTTTATTGATTTTTTTTTTTTTTTAGAGAGAAGAAGAGAGAGGGATAGGGAGTTATAATCTTCGATGAGAGAGAGAGACATGGATCAGCTGCCTCCTGCACACTTCCCACTGGGGATGTGCCCACCACCAAGGTACATGCCCTTGAATGGAACAGAACCTGGGACCCTTCAGTCCGCAGGCCGATGCTCTGTCTGCTGAGCCACACCGGTTAGGGCTCTCTCCTCTTTCTGACGCCCTCCCCGCTCCCAGCCAGCCAGCCACTCAGCCAGAAACTCTGCCAGGTGTCCCACGCCACACTCCAACTGCAAAATGACAATGAGGCGCGTTTTCTTCTGAGAGAGAGAAAGAAACAGAGGGGGCAGGGGGGAAGAAATGTCCTCGTCACGAATTTCTCTCTGGCCCTCTTCCCAGATTTGGGGTTTCTGGCTCGGCTGGTGAGATCCGGGACAGGAGCGTGAGACAGTGTGCTGGGCAGCCGCGGAGTCTTGGGGGTCCAGAACCGGTCACCTCGTTTCTCGATCGGCCCCGGCCCCAGGACGACAGCATCGTGGCAGGGCCTTGTGCCAAGATGTTGAAGCGTTTCCAGGGGGAGTCAGTAGAGTGTGACACCTAACACAGCAGGGGGGGGGCGCAGAGATGACAGAGGCCCTCTGCCCAGGCAGCCAGCCCCGGCCACCCCTCCCACCCCCCACTCATCACACAGCACAGCGGGGGTGCAAAGAGGGTTAACACACACCCTTCCCGCTCCCCCATGTCCTGGTGAGATAAAACCACCATTGGGAGACCCAGGACAATTTTTATATAGGATTAGAAAACAAAAATCAATATTTAATTATCTGTAAGCTTTTTGTGTCACTGAATCTTTAGCGCCGTAACAGGGGAACGCGGGCTGCCAAGGCGAGAGTAAGTCATTAAGG
>PVJN01039428.1:0-19774 GCA_004026805.1 Lasiurus borealis
TGTCAGTGGAATTTCAACTCAGTAATAGGTGTGATAGAGATGTCACCTAATTGTTGATGATCTTTCTGGCTAAACTGTTCTCACACAGTAGCACTGAGACCTTGAGATGCAATACTTTTGGTTGTCAAAATCTGTCTCTTGGGGTTACCCATTTGGCCTGTAACTTAGGCTACTGCTGTTTCTACTTTGTTCTCCGGTACACCTTCCCCAGCTGCCTGAGTACCTGGAGATTGCAAAAGGGCTGGGCCATGCTCACTACAGGCTGCAACCACTCCCTGTTGAGACCATGTAGAGAGGGATTATTATAGATCCTGTGCGAAAAGAAAGCCATCTTTTATTTTCTCCTCTAGAATAAAATCCCATACTTCTAAAAGTATACCACTGCAAAATTAAAATAGTCTGCTAAAAGATTTAGCAGTGGGAAATTACTGCTGTAATTTACCTAACTTTATATTTCATTAACTCTTAAGTAACACAGAAAATATATTCATTGAAATAGAAGATTTCCCTCCAGACACAGATTGGTTCCAGACACAGTGCATCTTCTTTAATGCATTTTTGCATTGTTTTTAAAAAGTTTTTTTAATTACTCTTGGTCTTTTTAGCAACTGCTTTTAATTATTCAAAAGATGTGGTTATAGTTTTTTAAGGAATTCTAGTAATCAAAAATTATGATATAATTTTTTATATAATTTAACTCTCATAATGCTGATCCAAAGCCCTTCAAGATCCCCAAAAGCTTTCTTAATTATAAAGATTAAGCTTATTTAAAATAATTTTATTGTTGTTAAGTATTTTTATTTTTTTAAATAGTACACAATAATACTATTCTTGAAATGCAATATAGTTAAAATTAAGATATAGAATTATTGGGTAATGAGTTAATAGCATGTTTCTTTAGCCATACCCAATACAGCTATTTCAATATTTTGAAAAGCACTTATCAAGTTGAATTTTTTTAAGCTTTGGGGGAAAAAAAAGAAGGCTTCTCTTGGTCATGTGAATTAGACACTAAACCTAAATCTTTCCTACCTTGTCCTCTTCCCTTAACCACACAATCTGGCTACGTCTCAAGCCTATACCAAGAGAAGCCAACAAACACTAAACTAGAAATACATGCTAAAAATAATTCAGTAGCATGGCTCCCCTCTGACCCAACGCTGTGGCATTTACTTCATTAAGTGTTTCTGAAAAACTCCCAGTGGGAAAGATACTTAATTTATTTACTGCATGAGTCTAACGAGAACTGTGAAAGAAATTTTAAGTAAACTGCCATGGTTTGGAGTAGAATTATTGGAACATTTGCTGCACTCTATGAGGTTTCCTTTTTCATCCATCAGCCACCTAGTGCATTTCACCATAAGCAATGAGACATTTTTGGTTTGGCTTTGAGCATACGTTTCCTGATAGAACATAATAATGAAAATAATGAGAAGTTCTCAAAACATAGCAACGAAGAAAAGAAAATTGCTTATTTGTGACTCTTGTTCTTTAGACTGTCACTCTAATAAATAGAAGCCAATGCTGTGTTGCTCCAATTTCACTCATCACAGCAATTTCCTAGTGTTCTTAGACTACACAGAGATAAAGCACCCTAAACCTGCGTAACACCTGATAAAATGTGCATCTGGACAAAGAACTAACAGCCTCTAACTTGTCTTCTCACCTAAGTGTCCCTGTTCATCCCAGCTATCTAGTATAACCACACATTTCAATGTTCCATGCTGTTACTTTAAATTCAGAATTCCTAATACCAGAATGATCATTCATCCTCCCAAAAACATTCCCCCTCCCAAATTCCCTGGGAGGGAATTCATTAATCCCTCCAATTTTTAAGTCATATCTTTGACTCTTCTAACAGTGTAGATTCTTCCATTTTATATTTTCCCTTAAAAGTAAGATCTCTGTGATTGACAGATGAATGAACTGACTCTTTCAGTGGCCACACAGAAGAGCTGCCTGTGGGCATTTCTCCCTCTGCATGATGTGGAAATTATGTCCAAGAGGCAGCATCAACCATAAAAACAAACACATACTGCCAATTACCAAAGTTCTCATCGGAATATTTTTTAATTACAGGAAAATGCGTGATTTCTTGTGAACACCAAATGAAATTAAACAGGTTTTCTCTGCCGTGGCTCCACACACGCAAATGGAAATAACATACCATTGCAAGTGCCTCAGGAGGTCCTAGGAATACTGATCTGCATTTTACTTGCTTGAGAAAGGAAGCTTGTTTACATTAAACTTATTTTAAGGAGGGGGGGGACAAAAATATAAATGAAATAAAAACTCGTATGAAGCAGATATAATAAAACCATATTAAGTTGACTATCCATCACGCCTTTCAAAATTTTATACAGATATGGTATTAGATATGCATATGTTTCATGTTGTCTTTAACCAGTTGGCCTTCCAATATAGGAAAACCACCAGCTTTATTTTATTGTAGTTCATACACATCCCTATCTCAGGATTTGAGACCATGCAAAAAAGGTAGCAGACTTTTGAAAGGCTAACAATAATGAAAGGGTAGGGAAAATGTTCAAATTTAGGTACATATAGGTCAGAAGAAGTAGTACACTGTCAAAACGAGATAAAGTACAATTCTGTGCCGTGTTTAAAATGCACCCAGAAAAGCTAGACAATAATAATAATAGCTGCCACTCATTGGATGCTTACAACACGCCATGCTAAGTGCTTTATGTGTGCTTCCTTATTTCATCCCAACAGCAAGCCTATGATTTATTAGCCTCCGTTCATAAAGAAAATGAGACAGAGAAAGGTGACTTTATTTGTCCAAAGTCAAAAGGTTGGTTAAGGGAAGGCGTTAACAACTTTCTGCCCTGTTTTTAACCACTACACGCAAGCCCCCTCAAAGAGAAGAGGAAGGAATTTTGTGTGGGGTACAAAATTACGTAGAAATGGCCGAGCATTAGGTTGTTTTATTGTGCAAGGGGGTAGCAGCCTGGAGTCCGAGCTCCTTGGGAAGTGGTAGCAGCAGTAACCACAGTGCCAGCGCTGACTTAATTAAGGAAGGCGGATGGAAAAGCGCTGGGCGCACCTTCCTCCCCATGACAAGCCAAGCTCTCAGAATGCTGTCATTCATTTCTTACTGTCCTGAAGGCTGAAATTACAAGAGGCAAGTGCAAACTGTACAGTGATGTTAGAAGATAAGCACTGTGAAAATAAGGAAAAGAGCAAGGCAAAGGAACAAGGGAGGTGAGGGAATTGGAGGGGGTGGTTGGCAGTCAAGGAGGTCTCACTGAAGAGGTCCAATTGGTGCCAGAACTGGAAGTGAGGGAGCCAGCCAACTGCTTCACAGAGAAGGAACAATGCAGAGGAGGGAGCTGCTGGAGCAAAGCCCCAGGTGGTTTTAGAAGACAGATCATTAGGCCTTCAAATAAAGTATCTTTTCACTTCCAGACAACTTACAAAGGTACAATATAGTGATTAAGAATGCAGGCCCTGTCACTGGCAGGTATGCTAAGTGGTTAGAGCGCCCACCCGCAGACCACAGGTTCTCAGGTTTGATTCCCAGTCAAGGGGACATACCTGGGTTGCAGATTCAAAATCCCAGCCCGGTCAGTCAGGGTGCTTGCAGGAGGAAACCAATCAATATGTCTCTTTCTCTCTTTCTCTCCCTCTATTCCTCCTCCTTCCACTCTCTCTAAAAATCTATGGGGAAAAATATCCTTGGGTGAGGATTAACAAAAAAAAACAAAAGGATGTAGGCCATGGCATTGGTTGGATGCTAAAATATGATGCAAAACATGATATTTTCAAAAATTAAAAATAGAACTAGCACATGATCCAGAAATATCACTTCTGGGTATTTATCCAAAGAAAATTAAAACATTACTAGTAATTCAAAAGTAATATGGCCTTGGCTGGTTTGGCTCAGTGGATAGAGTGTCAGCCTGTGGACTAAAGGGTCCCTGGTTCGATTCTGGTCAGGGCACATACTTGATCCCTGGCTCTGGTCAGGGCACATGTGTGAAGCAACCAATCGATGTGTCTCACATTGATGTTTCTCCCTGTCTCTCTCCCTCCTTTTCACTCTCTCTAAAAATCAATGGAAAAATATCCTCGGGTGAGGATTAACAAACAAACAAAAACAGTAATATGCACCCTCATGATTTACTATGAACTTGCCAGGACATGGAAAAAAAAAAACAAAGTGTCCACAGACAGATGAATGGATAAAGAAAATGATTTTATATATATAATATAAAATATTATTCAACCATAAAAAAATTAAATCTTACCATTTGTGACAACCAGGACAAATCTTGAGGGCATTATGCTAAGTAAAATAAGAAAGATAATGCTGATGATCTCACTTAAATATGGAATCTAAATAAACAACAAACATATTATCTTGTATATACAGAGAACAGATGGGTGGTTGCCAGAGGTGGGGGATGGAGGGTAGGTGAAATGGACCAAGGAGTCAAAAGGTATAAATTTTCAGTTTAAAATAAGTGTCATGGGGAAGTAATGCACAGTCTGATAACTAGAGTTAATAATAATGTATTGCATATTTGAAAGTTGCTAAGGAAAGTAAACCTTAAAAGTTCTAATCACCAGGAAAAAAAATTATAACTATGTATGGTAACAAATATTAACTAGACTAATTGTGGTGATCATTTTTGCAATATATACAGGACAACTAAGTGTAATATCTTGTAATGGATTGGATACTGGACCAATTTCAGTGGAAAAAATGGTAAAATTTTAATAAAAGCTATAGAGTAGATATTAGTTGTGAATCCATGTTAATTTCATGATTTTGACAGTTATTCTATTGTAAGATGAGATATAAACATTAAGAGAAGTTGGGGCGAAGGGTATCTGGGAACATTTTTTACCCTTTTTTCAAATTTTCTGTAAATCTAAAATTATTCAAAATTAAAAATTAAAAAGAAGTAGAAGAATTAAGCTATTGGAGTCATTCAGCCTGAGATTCTAATGAGAATTACACCCAGTTCCTCTCTGTGCTTCAATGTTCCCACAACAAAGCCACATAAGCTTAGGACATACAATGAACCACACCACGTTTGCTCCATTACCCTCAACATGATCATGTGGAAACTGACCAGGCTATCCTTTCCAGATTATTTACATTATAGGATTATTTGACTTTAAAATTCCAGTATAAAATGATTCAATTTAGTTAAACTTTCCTATTACCACACACACACACACACACATTTCTTTGGGGTAAGGAGTCACAGTACTAGAGTCGCAATCTCTAGGTGGATATCCAGAATGGTCCCTTGTAGGTATGGATGTTCCCACCTCCCCTCTCACTTGGGGAGTGCTTTCATCAGAGTACAGTTCACAACTTTCAGCCTGACTTTCAACCTTTACAGGTGAGGAAAGCAGAGAAACATTCTTCTACAGCGGGAACAAGTCCATTGTGTGTGAAGTTTCAGGGTTCGTAAACTCCAGTGATTGATTTTACCATAGGTCTGCTGCCCTATCTACCTAAAGGTTCACTCCCTCGCTGTGATTAACTACTGGTAAACGCAAACTGGTTCAATCAATGATGCTTATACTAGACAGGATTAATACCTAGATGTTTTGGGGGGTTTTCATTTTCAAAAAATCTTTATTAACTTCTTTTTATTTTTTTATCTTTATTGTTAAAAGTATTACAAATGTTCCCTTTTTTTCCCCATTGACCCCCTTCTAGACTGCTGTTTGCTCCGCTAATCTCCACTGATGTGTCCCGGGGTTTACAGCTATGCAAATCAGATAATGTTCATGTGTTAATGCTGAATAACACTGAAGTTGATAAAAAATAAATATATGCCCCTTGCTTGGTGGCACAGGTGGTTGGAGAGTCATCCAGTACACCAAAAGGTTATGGGTCTGGTTCCCAGTCAGGGCACATATCTAGGTTGCAGGTTTGATCCTCAGTATGTATTGGAGACAACCAATTGATGTTTCTCTCTCACATCAATGTTTTTCTCTCTCTCCCCCTTCCTCTCTCTCTAAAATCAATAAAATAAAAACATAACCTCAACTAAAGATAAAAGTAATAAACATAGAAAATAAAATAAAATTAACTATGCCATTAATCACAATGTTTAGTTCCACTGACAATTTTTTAATAGCATGAATTTCTTGATGAAAGGAGCAGTAAGTTGACCTAATTCTGTACAAATGCTTAATTTCATAGTAGTCTATGTATTTAATAGCACTGCTCCACACTTCATCAATAAAAGAGACATAATGAGAATATCTCAAAAGCATGCTAAACATTAAGTTTAACATAAATATGTAGAATCTTTATAGAAAGCAGTAAATAAATATGAATTACTATAATAGGATTTCTAAACTGATGAGAAAAGAACATAAGAAAAAAAATTAGATGAAGTCAGTAGAAATACCAAAAAGGCATACCACATGGTACAGTATACCAATTAAAGGTAGCTTACAAATTTGGCTCAGTGTTTAAAATAGTCAATACAAAAAAATAAAATGTTATGTGTTACATGATTTATAATGTCCAAGGTATTTTTTAAGTGCTCCAAAGAAGTATAACCAATCCTTGTTTGCAAGTAAGGTCACTAAAGATTTAAGGTCTGAGTTTCAAAATTAAAATTAAACTACTTTGCCTTTGCCTTCCATTTATAATGACAAAAAAAATTACTGAAGCAAGCTAGAAGTTTAGCAGACTTGTCACAGAAGAAAATTTAGCCATTAATCAGTCACATATTAGTGAAAACTAATCTCATTAATAACTTCTATTCAAGAAGTGAGTCCAGAAATAAATCCACGTCTTTATAGTCAATTAATATTTGACAAAGGAGGCAAAAACATACAATAGGGTAAAGACAGTCTATTCGATAAGTGGTGTTGAGAAAATTGGACAGATATGTGCAAAAAAAATGAAACTAGACCACCTTCTTACACCATATAAGAATAATTAAAGCCCAGCTGGTATGGCTTGGTATGGCTCAGTAGTTGAACATCCACCTCTAAACCAGGAGGTCACAGTTTGATTCCCTGTCAGGACACATGCCTTAGACTGGAGCTCAATCCCAGTAGGGGATGTGCAGGAGGGAGCTAAACATTCTCTCTCATCATTGTTGTTTCTATTTCTCTCTCCCTTTCCCTTCCTCTTTAAAAGCAATTAAAATATATATTTTTTATTCTGATGCTAAAGACCCACATATTCAAATTTCCAAAAAGAAGTGAACATATTTTATGATTCCAAAATGAACAGGTAAGTAATATTGAAGATAATGCTTTTCTTGTAGGCACTAGCTTTCTAAATGCCTGTGAGCTTTTAAAATTAAAACATTTTAAAGAGTATGTTTGCCATTCTGTCAGAGAGTCATTTTTATAAATACTTCAAATTTGAAGATTTTCTGATCAGCATAAATTTGCAAGATAAAAATGATACCTTGATTATTTAAAGTAATATTAGCTAACACATTTTGAAATATGACAAAAAGCAAGAATGGTTTAAACAGAGTTAATTTTGGAGGAAAATTAGTCAGTAAAAAAAAATTGGCATAAGGTAATGAATTTAACTATACTTACACTAGGAGAAATTCCTCATATTATTACTCATTAGTAGCATGAAAATTCTGGGTTTGTGGGTATATGCATTTATACTGTACCCCTGCAATGAGAAATGGGGTTTACTTCTGACCAGATCATAATATTTCAACTCCAACAAATAAAGAATAAATTACACCAAAATTGACTAAAAATAACCACTATTATCCCAAAATGTAAAAAAAACAAGTCTAATCAGAGACAGATAGGAAAAATAATTCATGGGAGAAACCAAGATGGCGGCATAGGTGAATACCTATAACTGCTGCCTCGCACAACAATTTCAAAACTACAGATAAATACAGGACAGACATCATCCAGAACCACAGGAAAGCTAGCTGAGTGAAAATTCTACAACTAGAAGGAAAGAGAGAGGCTCACAGAGACTCAGAGGAGCTGCAAAAAGCTGAGGTACAGAGACACACACATGGAGAGGATGGGCAGTGGAGTGCCTGGCTGGCTTCCTCTAGCGGGAAGGAGATAGAAACTTCCTACTGCACTGAACCCCAGTTTCGGGTGAGACTTTGGAGACCCAGCCTCATACGGGTCCCAAGAATGCACAGAAACTCAGGGGAGCCAAAAAAGGCAGAGGTCTAAAGGCACGCGCATGAGTGCTCCCGGAGGACTGACTTCTGAGTGTACCGCTGGCTTTCTCTAGCGGGAGGAAGAGGGAACCTCCCAACTGTGCTAAACTCTATTATACAGAGATATAACAGCAGGCTAGAGGAACACAAGAATCAAGTCAAAGATTTGAAATACAAAGAAGCAGAAAACACTCAACTGGAAAAGCAAGAAGAAAAAAGAATCCAAAAATTTGAAGATAATGTAAGGAATCTCTGGGACAATTTCAAGCGTACCAACATCGGAATTATGGGGGTGCCAGAAGATAGAGAGCAAGATCCTGAAAATCTATTTGAAGAAATAATGACTGAAAAATTCCCCCACCTGGTGAAAGAAATACTTATAAGTTCAGGAAGCGCACAGAACCCCAAATAAAAGGAGCTCAAAGAGGACCACACCAAGACACATCATAATTAAAGTGCAAAAAGCAAAAGACAAAGAGAGAATATTAAAAGCAGCAAGAGAAAAACAGTTAATTACCTACAAGGGAGCACCCATTCTATTGTCAGCTGATTTCTCAACAGAAACTATGCAGGCCAGAAGGGAGTGGCAAGAAATATTCAAAGTGATAAATAGCATGAACCTATAACCCAGATTACTCTATCCAGCAAAGCTATCATTCAGACTTGAAGGGCAGGTAAAGAGCTTCACAGATAAGGAAAAGCTAAAGGAGTTCATCACCACTAAACCAGTATTAATACGAAATGCTGAAAGGTACTCTTTAAGAAGAGGAAGAAGGAAAAAAAGGTAAAAGTAAAAATTATGAACAACAAATACATATCTATCAGCAAGTAAATCTAAAATCAAGTGAATTAAAAATCTGATGAACAGAATAAACTGGTGAATATAATAGAATCAGGAGCACAGAAAGGGAGTGGACTGACAATTCTCAGGGGAAAAGGGTGAGGGAGTTCAGGGAGAGACTGGACAAAAATCATACACCTATCGATGAGGACAATGCGGGAGGTGGTAAGAATAGAGGGAGGGGTGGAAGCCGGGTGGAGGAGAGCTATGGAGGGAAAAAAAGAGAAACAAATGTAATAATCTGAACAATAAAGGTTTAATTTTTTTTAAAAAAGGAACTATATTCATGAAAATGCAAAAAAAATCTTATGAACAGAATAAACTGGTGAAGATAATAAAATCGG
The DNA here is from genome assembly GCA_004026805.1 of Lasiurus borealis. Classification (NCBI taxonomy): domain Eukaryota; kingdom Metazoa; phylum Chordata; class Mammalia; order Chiroptera; family Vespertilionidae; genus Lasiurus; species Lasiurus borealis. The sequence continues at coordinate 9,345 of PVJN01039428.1, forward strand.
GGGCATAGAAAGGGAGTGGACTGCCAATTCTCAGGGGAAAAAGGGTGAAGGGAAAGGGAAGAAACTGGACAAAAATTGTACACCTATGGATGAGGACAATGTCGGGGGAGGTAAGAGCAGAGGGTGGGGTGGAAACTGGGTGGAGGGGAACTATGGGGGGAAACAAGAGGAACAATTGTAATAATCTTACAATAAAAATTTATTAAATTTAAAAAATAATAATAATTTACTATCCTACCTAATAAAGAGGGAATATGCTAATTGACACCCACGCCATCACAAAGATGGCAGTGCCCACAGCCAATAAGGAGGGAATATGCTAATTAACTCCCCTGCCCTCAAAGATGGAGGCATCCACAGCTACAAGATGGCAGCGCCCAGTCCCCTCAGCCCTGCTAGGGTCGGAGGCATGCAGCAAGGCCAGGCTCACCCCCAGGCAGGCCTAGCCACTCTTCATCCCTGCCTCCGGAGTCCCCCAGTTCCCTCAGCCAGAGTTGATTAAAACAGGGTGCTAGAAAATAGGGGCCAGCCCACTGGATTTAGACAGCCTTCCTGTGGACTAATGAGGAAACCTAGAAGCTAATCATCTTTTTTTCTCTTTTTCTCAGTTTTGTTGCATGTATCATCTCTGGCTGACATTTATATCTCAAAGGTTCTCTTCCCTTCATCTATCCATCAAATTTCAGCTTAAAATTTCTCTGAGATCTCAAGCCTATTGTAATTTATCTTTTCTTTCTAATGCCTGTTAACTTTTTCAACTATCTTACAACTTAAAATTATTCCAGCTTGTAAGTAACCTGATTTCCTAATAGACCATAAATGTCTTATGAAAAAGCACTCTACATTATCCTATATCAGTGGTCAGAAAACTCATTAGTCAACAGAGCCAAATATCAACAGTACAATGATTGAAATTTCTTTTGAGCCAAATTTTTTAAACTTAACTTCTTCTAACACCACTTCTTCAAAATAAGACTCACCCAGGCCATGGTATTTTGTGGAAGAGCCACACTCAAGGGGCCAAAGAGCTGCATGTGGCTCACGAGCTGCAGATTGCCAAACACAGTCCTATATAATAAAAAGCTAATATGCAAATGGACAGAACGGCAGAATGACCAGTCACTGTGATGCACACTGACCACCAGAGTGCAGATGCTCAATGCAGGAGCTGCCTCTGGTGGTCAGTGCACTTTCACAGGGGGAGCACCACTCAGCCAGAAGCCAGGCTCACATCTGAGGAGCACAGTGGCAGTGGTGGGAGCCTCTCCCACCTCTGTGGCAGCGCTAAGAATGCCTGACTGATGGCTTAAGCCCACTTCCCAAATTGTGGAAGGGTACATGCCGGGCTGAGGGAACACCCCCCCACGTCCCCCAGCCCTGAGTACACAAATTTCATGCACCGGGCCTCTAATATATTATATCTTCTTTACTCTTGCTTTTCCTCATACTCCTACAAGTACTGATTTTGAAATTCAGAGTTTCCAGCAAAGATAGATAGGAAGTTACTTTAGTTGCTTCCTCTTGGGTCAAACTGGATGACACAAAAAAAGAAAGGTTAATTAAATACCTGAAAATTTTTTAATCATTACACTAATGAAGTATAGACTATGGGAAAGGAATCTTTTAAATGATGAAATAATCCTTTTATAAATAAACTTTAATTCTTTCTTTGTTGAATTCTTTTGGTAAGAAAAATAACAAGAACAGAATAAAAATGCCCCCTTCATATTTTAACAAATGAGAGTTTACCTATAATTTATGCTAAAAAATTCTGATAGAAAATAGCCTAGGACAACTCCGTAGTCATCATCACAAAGACTAAAATCAATTACATGCTTTCTATCTCCCCAAATTGTGTAACCTGTTTTTATACAATATTTTCTTTTTAAAATTATCATTTAATTGGCTAAGAATATGGATCTAGAATGTATTTTATTAGGGACTGTAATTATTGAATAAAGTTTTGCCTCTTCTCTTCTAAAATCGGTTTTTCTTAAGGGGCAATCAAAATTTCCTACAGTAACTCCTCACTTAACATCATCTTCAGATTCTTGGAACTGGGGAAAAAACAACAACACTAATTTCACCATAGGCTGATGGATATAAACAAAAGTGAAGTTCCTTTGGCATCTCAACAATGTCATAATAAAATGACATTGAATGAACTAACATTTTTTGAGAATCTGCAATACTTGAACTAATAAATCTTGAAAGTAGCTATGCATGATTGGCTGTCAGGGTTCTTTTTCTTTCAAACCAATACCTAAGACCCTGCTTAAAATAGTAATTTAACCATCAAAGTCCAGCCTTACACACACACACACACACAAAAAAAAAAAAAAAAAAAAAAAAAAAACTGAGCAAGTTACAATTCTAATTAACCTGAGAAACCAGAAAAAAAGTAATGCAGTGTCAACCATTATCAATTTAACAGTAATTAGTGCATTGAACTAATTTTTAGAAGAATGAAACAGAGAGATTGAAATGAAGAAGTGGCAATTTTTAAAGGAAGTGGAAAGGATGCAAGACATGAGATGAGAAAGGCTTGGATGCAGAAAGGGAACAGAAGAATGAGAGCAGGCTGAGGAGTGCAGAGAAAGGATCCTGATTGGTCATACAATGCTCCTAAGCACTGTACAGGGTTCATGGAAGGAAAAAGACAATTCAATTAATGAGCTATGGTTGGGCAGTTGGGAAACATCAAAAATAAATGTGTAAATATTTGCTGGTTTTGGCCAAGGCACACCTTCTATAACCTTTACATTTTGTCTGATATATGTCAGACATTTGAACTGTGCCTTTAAAATATTCCCTGAGTAGAACCAACTGAATTTGTCCAAGTCTTGGCTGAACTAAAGCTCATATAGAAGTTATCCTATCAATTGGAGATGGTATCAAGAAAGATGTAATAGAATGTGCTAAATGCACCAGAGAATAGAAAACAAACTTTATAAGTCTCTTTCCTTACTCCTGGCTCCAAATGATAGTTCTAGATTCTACAGAAATATGTAGCATTTTCAATGGAGCCTTTCAGAATGGTGATAGAACATTTCTCTTCTGTTCTTTTACATTCTTCGGTGTATACATACTAGTACAGTCAACAATTCTATCTCACCCAATGAAAGTATCTAGCAGTAAAAATATAGAAATATAGATAGAAAAATATCAATGCTTTCTCAAAAGAAAAATACCACACACGCTTATAAACAGAAATAACTGCTAACCAAAGAATTAACTAGGTATAGACTGAAAAAAAAAACACACCCAACTACCTTTGCATAAATAAAAAACATCGTCATATATATGTATATGAAGATTAAGATTTATCATAAATATGTATATAAAATCAATCCACATTGAATATATTATGCAAATTGAAAGTTAGTGATAAGTACAAGTCCCCAGAAAACAAAATAAATGTTTTTTAAAAGCTAAGAAAATGCTAACAAAATATTCTCTACATCTTTGATCTTCAATAAACTTAAGAAAATGGTGAAATGCCATTTTTTTTTTGCAAAATGGAATCGACTATTATGTGACAAAATAAAGAGATGGATATGCATAGAATTTAACATATGCAATAACTTAGGTCAAGCTTTTACTATCTAATCAACATACAGAATCAATTTTTTGTGCAATCTTTAAAAAATTTATTTTTCCTACAATTCAGAGAAAGTAGTCAAATAAAATAGATGACTAAAAAAAATATCTTTGAAAAATTTATAAGCATTATGGAATTGAAAACTAAAGCACAAAAAAATATTTTTCAAAGGACAATGTCTGCTAGTTCAGATGACAACATATTTAAGTAAAACAAGCTCAAAAGAGGATTTTGTTTTGTTTTGTTTTTTAAAAATGAAGGCTAATTTACCCTAGCTGGCTTGACTCAATGGATAGAGCATTGGCCTGCAGACTGCAGAGTCCCAGGTTCAATCCCTAGTAGGTGGCATGCAGGAGGCAGCCGATCAATGATTCTCTCTCATCACTGATGTTTCGATCTCCCTCTCTCTTCCTCTCTGAAATCAATAAAAAAAATATTTTTAAAAAATAAATAAAAAAGGCCAATTCGAATGTATCATGGATTTAACTGTATGCTTATATATTTGCAGCCTTAAATGGAAGAACGTGGGTAAATACTGCAAAACTTACACATGAGAACCAGACTAAAGATACAGAAGACCCACACAGGGAGAGCAACCACTTTGAACCTATATTCTGTCGCTCCACACTTGCTTCAGTCAAGAGTGTTGCAGGCTAGCATGCATGTTCATGTATTTTAATCGTTTCATCAAATGAATCTTATTTGTATTTACTTCTTGTGACTATTTAAAATGAAGAGTGGAGCTCTGAAAGTCTAGAATAGAACATAAATGCATACATGAAATCCAACTCAAGTATTTTTTCAATACATAGTGCAAGCTTTTCATATTCAACCAACACATAAAAAATGTCATCCCTATGAATGACATGGAAAGATTAATCCTGAATAAGAACTATAACCATAATCATCTAAAAGTGTCACAAAAGCCTTTCACATCAAACTCCTGCAAAATCCAGATGGTTCCACAGCACAAAAATCACAGTCGCATTTCAGAACCTCACAACCACTCACCTAGACGACCTGGGACACCCTGAGTATTATTAGAGGAATTTCATCTATGCGCACCAGGCTGGTCAGAGAACAAGTGCAGTGAATTCCCATTTTATTATAAGGACATGAGATAACGTGTGATCTCTATGATCCACATAAGTATTTAAAAGACATACAATGAAATTATAAAGACAAATTCTCATTTCTTCAGAATTGTACAGATTTCTTAATATGACCTTCACACTAGAAGAATAATTATGAAGACAAGTATAATATGAATATACATACTAGAACTTGAGCCTGACCATAGTCAAAGCTTCAATTAATTTTAAGTGATCAAGCAACTGCACTGCTGAGAGACAAGAAAATGTAACTCTTTTACATGATCCTACAAAGTAATAGGCAGAAAGAGGTCATTTTTCAAGATCAATATATGCACCACTAGATACATTTGAAAAATGAACTTCACATAAATGGCAGCACACAGTTCTAAAGACAGTCTTGGTTAGCATAATTACTCAAGAGTATTTATAAGTTTCTCTTTATATCTGCCCATTCTTGAGGATAAACAAGATTAAACATATTTTCTTACAGATAGCAAAGAATTCAATTAAAAAAAAAAAAGAATGAACCTGAGTCACTAATCTCATAACTGCAACAAATCTAAAGTAATAAGACCTCTTCAAATGCAGGATGTTGTGCAAATTTGATGTTGTCATCTGTATTTTAACTAACACACACACACACACACACACACACACACACACACACACCACACCACCACCATCACTATCACCAAACATAGTACCTTAGCTATGCCAAACCAGGTGGGAGCTTTCTGATTATATTTTATAGAGAAATCCTTTCCCCACAGGCCAGCATCACCACCAAATTCAAGACTTAAAAGTGCTCAGGAAAATTTGGTTACTTCCAAGAATCAAAAGAGACCAATCTCATATGGGAATATTGGCCAATAATTAAGGAGATATCAGTTGCCTTAGCAACAGATTCCTTCCCAAATAAGCACTGTTTTCATTCAGCAGCCTTTAGCCAAAAGCGGAATTAAATCACTGAAATCAACAATTCCTTTGTTTAGCAAACAGAACAGCTTTCCAGGTCTCAAGAAAACAGACCCCCCACAGTTGGTCCTGCACTGTTCAAGGTAGCAGTTATTTCATTGAATAAGCCAACCTCTTGAATTACAGGATTTTATCATCAAAACCACTGCTAACAGAACTGCCAGCTTTTGCCAAAGAGACATGACAAAAGACAGAGCATCTCCTCAGTAATACTAATGAATATATTTAGCTCAATAGATCTTAACCTTACATAATGTATATGTGTGTTTCTGCCTATACATATTGGTACAATTCCAGATGTCTAATTTAGCAAAGGACTAATCAACCCACTCTATTAGCTAATAGCTTCTTATACTTCAACTTCTAGATGTAAGAAAAGCCAAACCTTGTATTAGACAATTTAAAAAATACTTTATATGAGTCATCATCAAAATTGAGAAAATAAATAGCTAGATTTTGTTGTTGTTGTTGTTGTTAATCCTCACCTGAAGATATTTTCCATTCTTTTTTTTTTTAGAGAGTGGAAGGGGGAGGGATAGAGAGAAACATCAACGTGAGAGAGATCCTCTTCCAGAGCTGGATGGGGATAGAGCCTGCAACGGAGGTATAAGCCCTTAACCGCTCTATCCACTGGGCCAAACTGGCTAGGGTTGAATAGCTATATTTCTGAATGTTGATATAACCTGGCCAAGTCTTCAACATGAAGTCATGTCATTGTACTGAAGTAGCCTAGAGAGGTTAAGTGTCACTCATTTTCTGATTAATTAATTAATAATAAATAAATAAATAAATACTCACGAAGGCTAATCTCTCTTAATAGACACACATACCTAAATTCCCAAGGGCTTCCCAGGGTAAAATGCTTATGTCCTAACTATACTCCATGATTACTGATGTCTTTATTTCAACCTATCTTCATAATAAATCACTTCATCGTTCCAATCTTAATCACAACATTCCACTCTACGGTCCTGCTCCCTTCGCACCCAGGCCCAAACTTCGTCATCACTGACATAGGCTCCGGATTTCTCTTCTGACAAGAATAACCCATCCTGCCCCCACAACCCGCAAGTATCTGAACTGATTTGTGTCAGAATGTGGGTCTGATATATAGTCTTCACTTTCTTGCTGTTCTCTGACTCCTGATAGTCCTTCATATTCTCTCACACTCTGTCTCTACGTTCCCCCTCTCTCTCTGCCCCTCTCTTCTGCTTATTTCTTTATTGTTATTTAAATTTTAGGAATAACACATCCTAATAAAATTTATTATGGTTTTTATTATTATTGGGGATGTTGACAGGTAACTAAACATTTAATAAAATGTAAAACCATAATGTTTGAAGATGTGTGAAACCATCTTTCTAATTTACTTTGGAGCCTTTAAAATTGTATTTGGTTTTCATTCATATTTTGTCTCATTTTTTTAAATGTATTTTATTGATTTTTCTCAGAGAGGAAGGGAGAGGGATAGAAAGTCAGAAACATCGATGAGAGAGAGACATCGATCAGCCGCCTCCTGCACACCCCACACTGGAGATGTGCCCGCAAGTAAGGTACATGCCCCCGACCGGAACTGAACTTGGGACCTTTGAGTCTGCAGGATGACGCTCTATCCACTGAGCCAAACCAGTCTCGGCATTTTGTCTCATTTTTAACAAAGGAACCATAGCAGATATACTGCATCAATTAATAATAAGTGTTGTGCTAATAATGCAACAAAATGATGCAAATATTACTGACAGGAGCACCAAGGTTCTCACAAGTAAATAAGTATGTCAGACTCCCCAAATGCCCACACAATACACTTAAATGGCTTACCACCACTTATTTAAATGTCATTTCCCTGGTCCAAAACTAGGTCAACTACTTTGGTGACTTGACAGATTTATCTAAGATGAAGAGAGATAATTCCAAGTCTATATTCTATATCCCACTGGGAATGTAGAAAACCACCAGATATTAACTCTACCTAAAAAACTTGGTTATCTCATGTGCAAAACTGAAAAGTAAGGATATGCATCTCATCATCAGCTAATATTTATTAAGTGCCTGTAGGGCATATGGCAATGGATGACTCACCTACAAGGGTGGGCTCTAAAGGCTGTATTATCCAAAAGTGAAAAATGCTGCTGTAACTCTATAAAATATACATGAAATCTGACCATATTTTCTACTGAGCTCTGTTTTCACATATAATAAAATAGGATTCCTGTGTTTCTTTGAATCAGTAGGGAGTGTTTACCTTTAACCCTCACTCACTAGACAACAGCTGTTCTTCTCTTCGAGTATTGACAATACTGTGCAATAATATCTGAAAATATGACTGCTGAATATTCTTTATTGTTGTAAGACAGTAAGGGATCAATTAATATAAAGGGCTTTGATTTGTTCTAGAAGAAAAGTATAATAATACTGGTTAAATTAATAGTCACATCTTTAGTTTAGTCAATATAAGGATAGTGTAAAATTATACTGAGGACTTTCATAGCAAAAATTTCAAATGTTTTGATATTTTAAAAATCATAAATTTGATTAATGCCCAATATAAACATGGCTTTATTCTGAATCAAGTGTGGGGGGGAATCTTTGCTGAAGTACAGTGAAGAATTATTAATCACTAGTCATGATGTGTGTGAGAGTAAAACATAGATTTTTGCCCATAAGAGCTTCACAGAGAAGCTCTTAACTCAATAGGTCAGAGAAAGCTCCTGGGGATGTTTTTAGATTTCTTTTTTGTTGTTGTTGTTGTTGTTGTTAATCCTCTGCTGAGGGTATTTTTCCATTGATTTTTAGAGAGAGTAGAAAGGAGTAGAGAGATGAGAGAAATATTGATGTGAGAGGAACACATTGATTGGCTGTCTCCCACACGGGCCCTGATGAGGGCTTGGGATTGAGCCTGCAGGTACATGCCCTTGACCAAAATCAAACCCAAGACCGTTCTATCCACTGAGCAGAACTGGCTAGGGCTATTTTTAAATTTTCTAATTTACTAATTATAAATTATATCTAAACCTTACCTGCTGTAAAAGAGGCCCTCTTTCCTATACTAATTAGAATGTTTTACATAACTCTAATCTATATTCTTTAAAAGAAACCACATCCTCTTGATATAATTTAAAGTGGAAAAGGACTTTTAAAATATTTCTGCAAGAAGTCATCCTTTCTAACCTTTCATTGAACTATTTTCTTAGAACCACAATGAAGGTTCAGAAGAGCTATATCCTATTATTCCTCTATATCTTATCCTACAATGCTTTTCAATTGTTTTAAATATAGAAGACAGAATACAAGTAGGCAGTGTGAAGAGTAAACTGGCAAACTGACTGCTTCATACCCTTTCCAGACAAAGAGCCTGCCAATATAATCTTCTGCAGAGCACTAGAAAAAATTCAAAGCACTCTCTAACAAACCTTTCAATTTGTAGAAAAATACAGAAACTACCGTAAATAAATAAATAATTATAATGGTACAGCCATCAATATAACAGCTGTGATAGTTTTTCTTTGTCTGAGAAAAATATTACTCTAACCTTTTATTGATGACTCCTAAATTGAATTTGTTGCAGCTTATAGGGGCGTAAAGAAAAAAGATGGAACATCCATATTATCAACTATTTTTAATAACTTCCTCCTTTTCCCATAGGTGTTTATGATACCCAATAACACTAAATCCGAGGCACCTCCTTAGGCATCTCATCCCCTAGAGTCCCTTGCACCATCCTGGAGGGGTTCTGTACCCTAGTGGCTATCATATCAGAACTTGAACTTTTATAGTTAGAAAACCTGAGTTCCTATAATAAAATGGCTTGACCAAGGCCACACAACTAATTAGAGGCAAAACAGGTATTAGTATCTATACTTGCTCATTCCTTTATCCCTCAAACTTCTCAACCAAAAGACTGCCTCAAATCCTGCAAAGTCAGAACAAGAACACAACAAAATCTATTTTGCTCTGAATTTCTCTAATACCTGTTTTACCTCCTGAAATTAGAAACAATCTAACACTTTAGATTGCATCTTAACATTGAAAAAGTTTCCACTTTTATTTTCTAGTCTTTTTTCTATTAACATTTCACATTCTATATGCATTATCCTTTGGAAAAGGCATTTTTAAAATCTGGACCAAGTCCTAGAGAATGAGAGTGTCTCCAATTTTTATATCAACAGAGGGAAGAAAAAAAGTGAGGTGGTATCTTTCCTTTGCTCCCCTAAACACAGAAGAAAAATATTTAAATACCACTCAGAGAATTTCAAGAGGACACATTCAAAAGATAATAATAAATGCAAGTCACCAAGAGTTGACATTTCTATGACCTAAGCTTGTTGTGTACTGTACCTCCCGCTCATGTCTATTGACATCCAGGAGTAAACCCTAAGGGAGTTGTTTTGAGTGAGGGTTTCTGTATGTCTCTTTGAATAGGAATACAAAGTGACAGAAAAATAACTCAAAATTGCTATAAAATGAATGGTATTTCCAAATGCGCAAGCAAACAACATGCACTTTAATGTAACACATTTCTTCTTATTTGGCAGTAAGTTAAAACATATGTTGTTTGAAGTTTATATAAAATGGATGAAAAGGTGTTATTTGTGTTAAAAATGAAACCAAATTACTAAGTGGTTTAAAATCCATGGCTTTTATTATCCAAATGTAGCCAGTTAAAAGTAATGTCACTTGAAGAGTAAAAATAAATTAGGGTTAACAGTTACTGGTTTCTTACAAGGGCTTTGTTTGTTTGTTTGTTTGTTTGTTTTGATGAA
>PVJN01039429.1:0-19804 GCA_004026805.1 Lasiurus borealis
CGATGAGATCAGCCGCCTCCTGTACATCCACTACTGGGGATGTGCCCGCATCCAAGGTACATGCCCTTGACCAGAATCGAACATGGGACCTTTCAGTCCGCAGGCTGAGGCTCTATCCACCGAGCCAAACCGGTTTCGGCGAGACAGTATTTTTCTTTGATAGTTTGCCAAGAGCCTTTTTATAAAATCATTGGTACAAAGGGCTTTTACTCCATGGCAACTACTCTTTTAAAATATTTCCACCAATAAATCTAATCTATATTTGCTGGTCTGCAAAGAACTTAAATCACAGAACTTTGTCTCTACTGTGCTGCATTCTGTAGAGATTTGCTTACTGGTACTTCATTATTGTATGTAAAAAAAAAATAATTTAAAAATTGCTTCTAGCCGAGACCGGTTTGGCTCAGTGGATAGAGCGTCGGCCTGTGGACTGAAAGGTCCCGGGTTCGATTCTGGTGGGGGCATGTACCTTGCTTGCAGGCACATCTCCAGTGTGGGGCGTGCAGGAGGTGGCTGATCGATGTCTCTCTCTCATCAATGTTTCTGACTTGCTATCTCTCCCTTCCTCTCTGTGAAAAATCAATAAAATAAAATAAAATAAATTGCTTCCAAGCTGGTGCGGCTCAGTGGATAGAACATCAGCTGCGGACTGAAGAATCCTGGGTTTGATTCTGGTCAAGGGCACGTATCTCCATTTCAGGCTTGATTCCTGGCCCTGGCCAAGACTCATGTGGCTGGCAATCAATCAATGAGTCTCTCACATGGATGGTTCCCTCTCTCTTTCCCCCTTCCTTCCACTCTCTCTGTCTCTCCCCGTCCCTTCCACTCTCTAAAAAAAATCAATGGAGAGTCTGGCTGGTATGGCTCAGTGCATGAGTGTCGACCCATGAACCAGGAGTCACGGTTTGATTCCCAGTCAGGGCACATGCCTGGGTTTTGGGTTCCATCCCCAGTAGGGAGTGTACAGGAGGCAGCTGATCAATGATTCTCATCACTGATATTTCTCTCTCTCTCTCTCTCCCTCTCCATTTTTCTCTGAAATCAATAAAAAATGTATTTAAAAAAAATCAATTAGAAAAATATCCTCACCTGAGGATTAACAATCAATTTCTCTTATTATCAGTTTTCCAGATAAAAGGCATTATTTTAACTGAAGCCAAAAAACTGTTTGCTATTGTGTCACTTAAGATAGTGACTTCCTGGTCCTGAGGCCATTAAAAGAAAAGCCAAGGACTTAACTCAGATGAAAGCTGTGCCCCTTGGTGAGAGAGATGGGTGGCAGTGTGTAGGTTTGACTTGGTCAGGTCTTTGCATCGGGACTTGAGGGTCAATGTTTGGGCCAGCTTCTCTGGTCTCTGGCAGCTTGAGCCCCTTCCCAGAGTTTCCGGGCCACCATCCCCCTCAGTGTCCTGGTGGGCCAAGAACAGGCAGCTTGCCAGCAAGGCTCTCCATGTCTGAGGTGGACCCCCATGTCCAAAGTGACCCCCATGTCTGAGATGACACCCATGTCCAAGGCGACTCTTCCTTCGGAGGTCAGAGGACGTTTCATCAGCTGGTGTATCATCCAGCTGGTCTCTGAAGTTGTGGACCTGTAGAGTTGTTGCCCTGTCACATTCTGGCTGGTGTGTACCCCCAAGGCTGTCACCTCCGCTTTGTTCTACCAACATTGCTGAGGGGGTGTGCTTAGGAGGTAGCCCAGGTGACACCCCCAACCCTGTATGTCCGGGGCCGTGTCAGGAGCTGGGGGCCAATAAGGCCCCACCCTGTCAGGGTATCTGATCCTTTAGGAACCGGGGTTCATTGATGGGCATGGACCTCAGGTTGCCCTTACCCTGGAAAGCATCACGCTCGGCACTTTTCGGACCTCTCTTATTTAACCCTCACACCTCTGTGTGGCCTGAGTCCAGATCCCTCTCCCCTTTGTAAAGACAAAGTAAGGACAGTGTAGTAAGGAACTGTGGGGGACTGTGCCTATGTCATCGAGGAAAGACAACCTTTGTCTGCAGGCTGATCTCACGGCTGCCTTCACCGCCCCGCCCCTGCAGAGCCTGGGAATGAGGTGACCAAAGCCCAAACTCCAAAGTCCTTCTTGTCGCCAGAACATTCCCTCCCTCCCCGCCCAACTGCTACGTGCATGGCTGGCCAGTACTCCCTGCACCTTCTCAACTCCCTTTCAAATTCACAGAGGCTCACGGGTGGGGCCACCAGGGGTGCAATCCTTCTGATGGGCCACCACCCACCATTCGTGCATGCAGCCACTGGGGCTCACAGCGGCTCTGTTGGACTGACAGAGTCCCTGCATCTTGCCTGAGTCTCTGCCTCACCTTATGTTCCCTGCAGTGTTGGTCCTTGCTCACCAGCTTCTCTTGGAGCCCAATATGGGGAAAACTCTAGTTGTCTCCAGACCAAAGCATTTTGGAAGCAAAAAGCGGTTTGACTGGACCTCTGTGGGTGGAAGGCATCCCCTCTTGGGGTGGTGACAGGTAGCCTGGTGAAGTTGCCAAGGCAGGAGCCCAGGTAACTGAGCTGCAGTGGCCTGGGGGCACTAATCCCATTGTGAAGGAGACTTGGGGAGACTTAGTGGGGGAAGCTGCTTTGTGTCATCCCTCTTCCTCCTCAAAAGATTGAATCCTAAGAGGGAAAAGGAGGGGGAAATAGGAGGTGCTAGCTGCCGGTGTGAGGAGGCTGCTGCTGCCCCATGTTGCAGGGGGAGGACCACATGTAGGTAGGAGTATAGGGGTGCTTGGAGGAGCGGGAGGCTCCTTCTGGTATTGCTGCCACCAGCATCCTGGACTCTCAGGAAGCCTTCTGGTTTGTCTGCACAGTGAGAGGCAACATCCATGCTGCTGAGCAAAGCAAGTGGCAGGTGAAGGGGGCCAACCTAGAACTCCGACTGCAAGCTCAACAGTCTGGACTGGCTGGCAGTATTGCCCGAGTATTTGGATGGGTGCTCAAGGGAATTCAGTATACCTATCCCGGAAGAGTGTCCTGAGACCTTGAGCATAAATGAGGACACTTCACTGAGGTTCCGGGCACCCGAGATAGCTTGTGGGAATCCAAAGAGATCCCATGACAAGATGCTCTGAACTCAGAAAACACTGAGAAATTTCATATCCACGGGGTTCTGCACGACGGCGATGTCCTTGGCATGGCTCCTCCAGGTGGGAGGCACTCCTGGGGATGGAACAGTCCTCCCAAACCTCTGCCTGAGTCAGGAGAGGGGAGCAAAGACAGAGAAGCCCTGCCTCTTTCCCAAACTGTGTGGCTGTGACTTGGGGACAAAGGGCATTGAGAGGAAAATGACTGCTTGCCAAGCCCTAGACCAGGAAGGCTGGTAGACAAGAAGCAGGACAAAGGGCCCATGGCAACCGTGGTGAAGAGACTACTGTGGGCAAGTGTATGGTGTCAGACGGGGAGATAGTGAAGGTAGACTTTGAAAATGGGGGACAAGGTGAAGCCTGGGACCAGGGGCTTTCTGGAGATCAGGGCCTATCCACTCTCACCGCTGTGGTCCACCCTGCCCAGCTTCTTGTCCCCCTGGAGGACTCAGGAGGTGAAGCTGGAGAGCTAGCTCACCAGACCCTGACAATACTGGGTAGATTCCTGAAGGGAATGCTTGTGGCTCCAGGGTCCACCCTGTGGGACTAGTCCTTTTCACCCTGTTTGAATCTTTCATCAACAGAATGAGGCCCTTTCCCCACTGTTCCCTCCTGGGGATCACCGGTGGTGTGCTCCAGTCCATGTATGGTGAAAATGAGGGACCCCATACAGTCCTGGGCTTGCTGGACTTCAGAGCCCAAGTGGCTGTCACTGTCATAAATGCTGTTGGGTTCTTCCCATACCCCTCCGTGGGCACGGAGCAGGCCTTATTCTTAACCAGTGGGAGGCTGGAGAGAGCCAGCCAACCAACTCCTTGCCTTTTGCCCTCCAGTGGGCAAATGTCCAAGGCCTGGTTTTTCATGCAGCCAGTCCAGAGAGGTCCCAGGGGACTGGATGTCTGGTTCGTTACATGGTTCATCTCATGGGGCTCATTGGGAGACAGAGGCCAGCACAGATAGCCTCATCTTGTTTTTTTCTCCCTCTATCCCGTCCTCTAGCTGCCTGGGATTACATCTCCTGAGAAAGCATTAATTCTCATGCCTGGCCTCAGGATGGTTTCTCCAGCACCCAGACTAGGACTCAGATGCTGAAATTGGCTCTAGAAAGCGGGCCCTCAGGGATTCATTTTGGAATTGAACTGCCCACTTGTTTCAAGATCATATAGGGGCCCCATTGCTAGTGGTAAGTGGGATTGTAGTAACTGGGGTCCAGCCATGGTTTATTTTTGTACAGCTCTTGAGCTAAGAGTGGTTTTTACTTTTTCAAAGAGAAGTAAAAATAGCCAAAGACTATGCTACAGAGAATACACACGGTCACAAAGCCTAAGTTATTTTACTATCTGGCCTTTTATAGAATGAGCTTGCTGATCCCTGGAGACCCTCTATCTTGTGGTGGCATAGTTATTATTGAAGTCATCACTGATGCTCGGTTATGATGGGGTGCAGGCAGAGGGCAAGTAGGTGTGGGGACCCACCAGTGGGGAACAATGGTCATGATATTATTAATGGAAAAGTGGTGGAGACCTTGAGAAAGGAAAAGGGGAGGCTCGGGACGGTTTTCTGTCAACCTCAGGCATACTCTGCAGGCCTGGGGGCCTCATGGCAGCTCCGCAGATTCATTCTCCTACAGATCCCGGGCAGACTCTCTGAAATCAGGCCTACACTGATTTCAGGGCTACAAAGGAGACCAAAGTCACAGTCTTAACAGGTCCTTTATGTCAAGGTTAGGAGTCACAAGATCAGGAGGCCATGGATGTGGGCAACCAAGTAGAGGAGCTAAACATTTCAAAACCCTGAGTTCTCAGGAGGCTCTGAGGTGGCAGAAGCAATTGCCTCCCCCTTGCCAGAGAACAGATTGTCCTTGCTGAGTGCCTCGCCTGGAGCAGCACCTCTCTTTAACTCCAGCCCTGTGATGAGGTCAGGTCTCAGCACAAGTGGAGCAGAGTGTAAGCCCTGTGCAGGTATGGACCAGCCTGCACACCTAAGGAACTGCAAGCCTGGCCTAACGTGTGCCAGCAGAGCCTGAGGAACACACATGATGGAGATCTTCAAAGTGTTGCAGGAGCAACTGTAAGGCTAGATTGGGGGCTGTGGGAGAATTCATGGTCAAGGGACCCTCAGCTGTGATTTAGGACTCAATGTCTTGGCAAGGACACCAGGGATTGGTTCTGATCATTTTTCGAGATGACTCTATGGTGTGTTAGTAAAGTTTAATAAGCGACCTCTCTGAAGGAGGAAACAATGTGTAGTCTTTACCATTTCTGTGGTGTAAACACTCCCACCGTGAACAATTCATTGTTCGGGGCACTCCTGCTCTTGGTGGCCATAAGGTCTACTGTCAGCACAAAGGAAGTTTCTGTCCCCCGAGTGAGGGCCCTGGTGAGGACAGCGTTGCTCATCCAAGTATTGGTGTAGGTCATTAGGATTAGGATTTCAGTGAAGGAGAGGTGGCTCCAAGTGTTGCTGTTTCATTCCTTTTTCTTAATATGTTTTCCTTAATTTTTTTTTTTTTTTAGAGCAAGAGAGTGGGAGAGAGATTGATGAGACAGAAATACTGTATTACCTTCTTTCACTGCCTCCTATATGCTCCTTCTGAGGATCAAGCCCCCAACTCGGGCACGTGCCCAGACCAGGAATGGATCTGTGACCTCTTGATATGTGGGTCCACACACAACCACTGAGCCACACTGGCAGGGCCATCCCTGTTTCTTCCTCTGGGAATGACCAGTGCCCCCTAGCCCCGTCTCTCACTGTCAGAGCCTGTGGAGCCAGAGTCTGAGCTGACCTTGGCGTTCAGCCCTGAACCAATAAAAGCCACCAGGGTCAAAGACCAGGAGGAGGTCAGCAAATGTCCCTGACAGATTGTTCACAGTGGTGGGGACAGAGACCATGGCCAGCATAGATGAACTGGACCCAAACTCTCCTGCCTTTGATGTCAAATATTGGCCAGAGAGACCCAGACATGTAATTTATAAAAAGAAAATGGACTTACCTTACAGATGAGGGGCATAAATTAACAGTCTATGTTTTTAGGGAAGTGTGTTGGTGTGACTGTACAAAGAACAACTAAAAAGAATGTCAAAACTTGTAAGAGATTTTTCTCTGGTTTGCGGAATATGAGTGACATTAATATTCTTTATATGTTCTACATTATTTATTATGTTACATATTTTGTATTTATAAATTATAAATTCGATATAATATGAACTTATATATATTACAATAAACATGTCTAAAACATAGTTTTAAATATTATAATCTAATAAACAAAAAATAAAAAATTAATTTTGAATATGATGTTTGGTATCAGTTTATTTTTTATTTTTTAAAACATATCTTTAGCCTAGACAGGTTTGGCTCAGTGGATAGAGCGTCGGCTTGCGGACTGAAAGGTCCCAGGTTCAATTCCGGTTGGGGGCATGTGGGGTGTGCAGGAGGTGGCTGATCGATGTCTCTCTCTCATCGATGTTTCTGACTTTCTATCTCTCTCCCTTCCTCTCTGTAAGAAAAATCAATGAAATAATAATAATAAAAAAAGACTGACTCATTTTCAGTAACCACTTTCTTGCAGTGGGTCAGGCCTTTGTTGGGTTTGTATGGAGGCCTGAAATATGTCTGCAGTTGAGCCCGGCTGTGTCTGAGAGCAGTGGTGGGTACTTGGCAGGTGGGAAGGAAGCACAGCCATGACTCTCGTCTCCTTTCTTTCAGGAGGATTTCCAAGACTCTGGTTTCCTTTTACTCAGTCATAATTTAAACCTCTTTTTAGACACAGTGTCCACAGTGGACAATGGGAACATCCTAGGAGCATAACCTGGCTGGAAACTGGGACTCGGAGTTGGCAATGAAAGCCTGCGTCCAGGTGGTGGGGGCCATGAGGAAACTAGGGTGAGCTCCTGCACATGGCTGAGCCCCTCCCTCTCAAGAGAGCTTCAAGCCAAGCCAAGTGCACTCAGCATGTGACAAGGGTCTTCCAAGTCCCAGCAAGTCGAACTGTGTTTGGTTTGTTTGTAAAATTTCATTGCACTTACAATAAAAATAATTGCTTAACCTCTCAAAATTCTCTGGCCCTCCTGCATGTGGACCCCAGAGTCCCGGGGCTGGGCCCAGTCTCATTCAGGGGCTGCATTCACCGGTGCAGTGGTCTTTCTTTTAGATGCTGGTATCATGCCTGCTATTACCTACCTTACATTTATAACAATTGTTGGCATAATATAAAATCCATCTATTGAACAAAGAGAATGGACAAGACTAATGTCTAAATTGTTAGCCAGATATTGCCTTTCTTCAGAAACACCTCACGCCTGGCTTCTGTCTCAGTAAGGGTCCAGTAATGAGTGTGTTCTCCCTCTTTTGGGGCAGTCGCCCTTTGTTCCAGTCGGTCGAGGGCAGGCAGTACAGTGTGGCTGCTGAGAGCACAGTCTGTGGAGTGACCCCAATCTCAGCTCTGCCATTGACTAGCCCCAGGAGTTGGAACAGTGCTTGAGCCTCAGTGTTCTCCTCTGTAACATCCGGCTATCAGAGGCACCGCCCTGGGGATTTTTTTTTTATAAAAAAAGTTTAAATTGCGATAAAACACATCACATAAAATTTACCATCTTAACCTCTTTTAAGTGTACATTTCAGTAGTGTGAAGTACATTCACACTGTTGTGCATCAACTTCTAGAACTCTTTTCTTCTGGTGAAAGCGAAAACTTGTACCCATTAAATGATCCCTCTCCCCTTTTCCCCAGCCTCTGTCTCTATGAATTTGACTACATTAGGAACCTTATATAAATAGAATCATACAGTGTTTGTCCTATTGTGTTTGGCTTAGTTCACTCCGCACTGTGTCCTCAGGTTCATTCATGTTGTAGTCTATGTGAGAATTTTCTCCCTTTTCAAGGCTGAATGATATTTCATTTCATGGATGAACTACATACTTTTTATCCATTCATCTGCCCATGGACACTAGGGTTGCTTCTACCTTTAGGCTGTTGTAAATAATGCTGCTGTGACCATAGGCATACAAATATCTTTTTGACACCCTGTTTTCAGTTCTTTTGTGTATATGCCCACAGTGGAATTGCTTGATCATATAGTAACTCTATTTTCAACTTTTGTGGAACTACCATACTATTTTCCATAGCAGCTGCACCAGTTTACATGCCCACCAGTAGCAATATACAAAAGTTTGAATTTCTCCACATTTTTTGCCAACACTTGTTATTTTCTATTGTTGTTGGTGTTTTTCTCTTTTTTAGCTTTAAAAAAATATTTTTTATTGATTTTTTTATAGAAAGGAAGGGAGAGGGATAGAGAGTTAGAATCAATGAGAGAGAAACATCAATCAGCTGCCTCCTGAACTCCCCTTACTAGGGCTGTGCCCGAAACCGAGATACATGCCCTTGACCGGAATTGAACCCGGGACCTTTTAGTCCACAGGCTGACACTCTATCCACTGAGCCAAACTGGCTTCGGCTAGTTTTTTTCTTTCTTTCTTTCTTTCTTTCTTTCTTTCTTTCTTTCTTTCTTTTTTTAAATAGTAGCCACCCTAATAAGTATGATTGTGGCTTTACGTTGCATTCCCCTAATGATTAATAAATTGAGCATCTTTCCTTGTGCTTGTTCATCATTTGGGTATTTTCTCTGGAGAAATGTCTGTTCAAGTCCTTTCCCATTTTTGCTTTGCCCACTTGTGTTTTGTTGTTGTGGTGGTTGTTTTGGGGGTTGGTTTGAGGATTTAATGAGAAAGCACACGAAATGTGCTTCTCCCAGCGTCTGAAACACAGGCAGCTACTGCCCTGTGCATGTCAGCTCTTACACTTAGTGATGCATGAAACAGTCACGCTTCAAACACTGCCTAATGATTATGGGGGAAAGTGATTTCCACCAGCCTCTCCTTCTCCCCACTTCCCAACAGTCTCCCAGGCCTCGCCTCCTTCCCTCCATCTCATGGGCATCCTTCAGCCTCACACGTTTACCTTCAGAGCCATAACCCCACACAAGACCCTGTTCCTGCTTCAGGTCTCCTGGCTAGGCCCCTTCCCGGCTCTCCTGTCACAAAGCTGCCTCTCTGTGATTGGGGCCCCAATGGAACATCTGACCTCCCTAAATCAAAACAAATGGGAATTTAGGAAACTTTTAAAATAACCTTTTAAATAAATTGTGAAGTTGGCTACTTAAATTATGAAATCCAAACCACTGTTCTATAATATACACGACATACATTCTTTTTTTTAAAAAAAAATATTTTTTTATTGATTATTTTCAGAGACGAAGGGAGAGAGATAGAGAGTTAGAAACATCGATGAGAGAGAAACATCGATCAGCTGCCTCCTGCACATACCCTACTGGGGATGTGCCAGCAACCAAGGTACATGCCCTTGACCGGAATAAAACCTGGGACCTTTCAGTCTGCAGGCCGACGCTCTATCCATTGAGCCAAACCAGTTTCGGTGACATACATTCTTTTATAAGATAAAAAATAAAAACAAATCAAAGGGTTGGCATCTGCAGAGAGACCTTCAACTCCCACATCTGGCCTGTGCTACCCCTTTCCAGCTAGCCCCACTCCTTTCCCTTTCCCTATCAGGTTGATTCCCGCCCTCCCCTCCCCGCACCTCCCAAAGGCCCTGTTTGCTGCCTTCTGAACAAGAGGTGGTATTGCCTTCCCTCTGATGCACACACTTTCAAATCAAATCAACATTGTACAAATGAAAATAACCTGAGCCAGACAGGAAAATAACATTTATGCTGACTTTCACAGTGCTCATCTAAGGCAAAGAAAAAGCTGCTGCTGAAAAAAGAAACAGCAAACATTACTCAGCACAGCTGCCCCTTGGGTGTGCTCTGTCCCCACCATCGGGGTACAGAGAGGGGAGGTGGCCGTGCTGGCCTGATCAGTGCCCGTCCTTCTACTTGCCCATCCCCCAGTGACATTGTCTGCCTCCTGCTGCCTGCCTGTATTTTTCTTGCGCTTTCTTATCCTTACTGTGGATTGGTTGCTTTTTGTTTTTGTATTATGTCATCACAAAATCCTAGATCATATCACCTCAAGTTGCTTTCTCATTTGTGCTCTTTTGCCAGGTAGTCTCTGGGGGTGGCCTCAGGTCAGGCTCCGTGGACACAGACTGGGAAGTGGAGGCTGTGTGTGGGTGGAGTGGAGTGCTCTCAAAGCAGGCAGGATGAGGCACATGTACAGCTGAGGGCTCCAAGGAGCCCCCATCCCTGGGGCTCTGGGCTGGGCATGGTCCTGCAGGGACCCCCTGAGTCCTGGTGAAGGGCTGGGCCCTTACTTCCATGGAGCAGTCATTGGAGGCCCACAGACCTGTGGTGGGATTGGCAGGAGCGCTCCCTGCAGGACTCCCCTTCAACCACACCGCTCGGGAAGTTTTCATGGTTGTAGCATCACAGCACCTGGGGTTCAGTTCTCCCTTTTACACCAATTGTGGGGATTCAGGTCAGCTGGCTAGTGGGTGATTCAGCTCCCCAAATCTCAGGTTAGATGCTGCTTCCTCAGACCACCTCTGAGAGCAACTCTTTTAGGTGGGGGACCCTGGGAAACTGGGTTAGTACCCCCAACTCAATCAGTCTTCCCATGCGGGCTGCTCCAAAAGCAGGGCAGGTAGGCTCCAGAGCAGAGCTTAGCAGTGACTGACAAGGACCAATACTCCTTGTGAAGTGGGCCTTGGTCTGGAGGAGCATCTGGGTGGTCGGCCACAGTGTCCACGATAGTCAGTGATTCTCAACCTTCCTAATGCCACGACCCTTTAATACAGTTTCTCATGTTGTAGTGACCCCCAACCATAAAATTATTTTTGTTGCTACTTCATAAATGTAATTTTGCAACTGTTATGAATCGTATCTTAGGTCTTAGGTGACCCCTGTGAAAGTGTTGTTCGACCCCAAAGGCGTCGAGACCCACAGGTTGAGAACCACTGACTACAGTGATTAAAACTTCCTCCTTCGGGCCCATTCAGCTGGGGTTCATCGAGTGCCCTGGGGAGACAGCCACGTGGCCTGGCCTTCCTGGAGCTCAGGTTCCAGTGGGAAGAGAGACATTACACAACCAATTATATGACTGCCACTTAAGTGTGCCCGGAGGAAGCCCGACGTGGAGTGAGGAGGCATCTGATTAAGGTGTGGGGGTGGCAGGTGGGGATAGTTTAGGTGGGAGAACTCAGGTTTAAAACTTTAAAAAATTCTTAGTCATAGTCGACATACAACATTATATTAGTTTCACAAGTGCAACACAGTGGTTAGACATTTGTATATCTTATGAAGTTCACCTGGTAAGTCTAGTACTCATCTGGCACCATATATAGTTATTTAATCTTATTGACTATGTTTCCATGCTATACTTTACATCGCTGTGACTATTTTGTAACTATCAATTTATACCTCTTAATCTTTTCACCATATATATATAACTTATTTCAGAGAGGATGGAAGAGGGAGAGAGAGATAGAAACATCAGTGATGAGTGAGAATCATTGATTGGCTGCCTCCTACACTGGGGATCTAGCCAAATCTGGGCATGTGCCCTGACCAGGAATTGAACCATGACCTCCTGGTTCATAGGTTAATGCTCAACTAGTGAGCCAACTGGCCAGGCAATCTCTTCACCATTTTCTCTCAGCTCTCCAACCCTCCTCCCCTTCTGGCAGTGAGAAGGCTAATCTCTATTTTGTAAAACTACTGTTTGAAATTCTCTGCTATTTAGATAGTCCCTTATTCTGTAAAGTCAACTCTGCTATTTTTAGACAGCCCCTTATTCTGCAAAAATAACTGCTTTCTAGCCTGCTTGAATAATAAAGAAGATACACCTTAGCTATCTGACCTTGTAGGCCAGAGACTAGATACTCCGTGCTCTCAGACCATGCCAGGTGTATTTTTTAATTGAATAGAACTGTGTTGTTTTCAAGGCCACAAGCTTCCAGCGAGGTAACTACTAAGCACACATAGGGCTGGCTCTTTAATAAAAAGGAAACTTGTGCTTATGGCTTAGCCCAGAATTTGAAAGACATTTTTCTCTGGGACCTCACATAATGATAATAAAGGAGAACTCCAATCTCTCTAAGCGCTGCTTGGTTTTCTCTGGTCTTTGGCAACAGCAAAAGTCAGTTTTTATATAATTGGAAAAGAAGCTGTGCTTTCAGCTCCTCTCTGAGGAGGATTGATGTTCTGGAAGCTGGTAAGTGGTGCACACAGAGGAGCTGGGCACAAGGAGCAAGATGGACTGCTCCCTCCTGAGCTGAAAGTCACAGGGCTTGGCACCTGCCAAGGTGGGCATCTGTCCACTCTCATCTGCCCGGTGTGTCCTGTCCACATTTACTTTTGGAAAGGGCAAACCGTGATTGACTGTGGATACCAGGGAACCAGGCTGGAAGGCTTGCATGGGACACCAACAGCGCTGATATGCATCCTGTATTTGAGAAGCAGCAGCTGTGTCAATAGGATGAAAGTAGGAAGTGCCCTTACCCAATTATTCTGTAGCGTTTTAGGATTTAAGAGCCCTCCAACCCTGGTGTAAGGATAGGCTGGCAGAGTTGGACTTTGCCCTGGGTCTTCTGTGGGGAGTTGCTCTGAGCACTTGCCATTCCAAAGGGTTCTTGGAAGAGAAGTCCAAGCTATTTAGTGCAAATGCTTCACTTTCCTTGTGAAATAGTTGAGGGTTGAAAAGGCCATAATTGACCAATGTCACGTGCTGGCCACAGGTAAAGGTTGCACTCAATGAAAGCTGCCATGCTGCGAACTCAGATGTGGCTGCAGAACTTTTTTTAAAAATGTATTTTATTGATTTTTTTATAGAGACGAAGGGAGAGGGATAGAGCGTTAGAAACATCGATGAGAGAGAGACATCGATCAGCTGCCTCTTGCACGCTTCCCACTGAGGATGTGCCTGCAACCAAGGTACATGCCCTTGACCAGAATCAAACCTGGGTCCTTTCAGTCCGCAAGCTGACACTCTATACACTGAGCCAAACCGGTTTCGGCAGCACCAGTGAACTTCTGTCTTTCAATGATCCTGACAGAGGCAGTCATATGTAAGTGGCTGTAAATGGGCACCTGGGACATGGTCCCCAGCAGAGCATTATTACCCAGGTTTTCGCAAAGTGGGGCTCTCTTCTGACAACTTTTAATTTTTATTTTTGACTTATAAGTTTTTATTGAGAAATAAATCTAAGAGATAATGAGGTATAAAAAAAGCAGAAGAAACATCCCATAATTCTAACTCCCAGATATTCTCTGAAACCTTGACACTGTTGGATTTGTTCACACACATACACACACACACACACACACACACACACACACACGTAGACTCACACTCATACACTCACATGCACTCACATTCACTCATCTAGACACACACACATTCACACACACTAACACATTCACAGACACAAATACATACTCACACATAGACACACTCACCACACACACACACACACACACACACACACACACATTGATGTATATGCACACATATGCAGATATTTAACATCACAGAGATAATTTTGTCTATATAATGTAACAGTTTGATTTTTAAAAATTTAAAATTGTGACATAGCAAATCATATGAAGTGCCCTTTGGAAAGAGCAGGTTGTTTTTTGTAAAATATGTCTTTATTGATTTCAGAGAGGAAGGGAAAAGGAGAGATAGAAACATCAATGATGAGAGGAAATCATTGATTGACTACCTCCTGCATGCCTCTCTACTGGGAATTGAGCCTACTACTCCAGGAATGTGCCCTTGACTGGAGTCGAACCTGGAACCCTTTAGTCCACAGGCTGACACTTTAACCACTGAGCCATACCAGCTAGGGCTAAGAAGAGCACTTTTTTAAAAAAAATATTTTTTTATTAATTTTTCACAGAGAGGAAGGGAGAGGGATAGAGAGCTAGAAACATCAATGACAGAGAAACATGGATCAGCTAACTCCTGCACACCTCCCACTAGGGACGTGCCTGCAACCTGGGTACATGCCCTTGACCGGAATCGAACCTGGGACCCCTCAGTCTTCAGGCCGACACTCCATTCACTGAGCCAAACGGGTCAGGGCAGAAGAGCACTTTTTACAAGAGCATAATCTATTCAACATTTTGCAGGTAGCTATCACATGCCTATATGTGTGTGATAGCATGGAAGGTAGAGGGAGTTCAGGAGTGAACAAACCAACCAAGCTTCTGGACTCAGGGAGTGTGGGCGGAGACAGAAAACAAGGCCGATCTGAATGAAAATTACATTAGAGAGGACTTTGGATGAAATAAAAAATATTGGGCTGGAGAATTCAGATGCAATGTGTCTGATACCTGAGGACATCATAAGTGAGCTGAGACCTAACTAATGTCAAGGATCCAGCAGATGAAGATCTGGGAGATAAGTGTTCTTATTCAGCTAAAGGGACCAGCAAGTGCAAAGGTCCTGAGGCAGAAGCCATCTTAGCAAGTTTAGGGACAGAAGACTTTGACTTCTTTTTCTCTAGGCTCACTTGGAGAGGAGGGGACAAGACCCCTCAGATTACACAGAAAGGTGTCAGTCACCTCCCAGTTTAGATGATGCCACATACAGGAAGGCATTTGACTGGCCCCACCGACTGATATTTGCCCTTCTGAGCCTGTCGGGAGTTCAGTCTTGGATCTAGGGTTGGTAAGGCTGTCTCCAGGCTCTGGGCACCTGCTACCCCAGCCTTTCCCTCAGGCTGACCCACATCCTGGGCTCTTCACAGAAGTGGAGCTCTGAGTTGGGTCTCCCCAGGCCTTTGTCTCCAGGGGTGTTTGCCTCCAGGCGAGGGCAGGTCACCTGCTTTGTGGAGCTCTCTCTCTTGGGATGAGTCATGGTCACAGTGCGAAGGTCATCTTCTTTCATTCAGAAACTGCTTATTTCAAAAGCACCTTCTGCCAGCCTTTTATGTTTCAATCACATTTCTTTGCTGAAATTTTTCTTATTTTAAATTTTATTTAATCAATTATCTTTTTTTATGAATGACTCTTATTTATTTATTTGCCTTTTCCTTTAAACTTTTCCTGACTCTGAGGAGTTCAGGAGTAATTCAGGCTGCCATGGCCACCCTCCTCCCCACCAGCTCCCAGAACTAGAGGCTCTGGGCTGGCCCCTGGGTGCCCCACCCTCCTGTGACCCTGCTTCCAGGTCTCTGTTGGAGTGGAAAATACTTGCATTTCATCAGTCCTGCTTTCTAAGGCACCAGAATGCTCTCCTCCACCCCCTCATCCCAACCCCACAGTGGAGAGTGTGGATTGGCCTAGGAGTAGTGTTAAGGCTGTGATCAGGGATGAGTGTCCACTCCACAGCCACCTCCACCCAGAAAGGCCCTCAGTAGAGTCAGGCAGCTCTGCTCCCTTATCCCAGACCCTCTCAAATGCTCTTTCATGGCCTCAGGTTCCCACAGAGAGCAGCAAGAACTGAGCCTCGGGCCTCTGCAGGTCTAGAGGGGCCCCTGCTCTCTATAGGCTGGGGGAGAACTGGGATCAGGCTTTGCCTTGTGGGTCCCTGGAGTGGGTCCTCAATGGAGCCTCAAGGGCCAGAGAGCTCTTAATGGCCACATAGACTTCCCCACAACTCGCAAACAAGCCAGTTGCTGGCCTCAGCTGTTCCTGCAGTCCTGGGCTGTGAGCTGTCTGAGAAGGGGCCGGATTGGCTGTTAAGAAAGCAGAGCGCTTGGGGCCAGCGCCAGGAACCTCACTGCTTGCACCCCTACTCAGGCCAACCTCCCGCCCCCAGGTAGTGTTCCGAGCTCTGAGGTGGGTGCTCCTCACAGTAGCCTCTGGGCCACAGTGAGCAGATCAGGGAAGATGCTGGGGCCAACACTCTATCCCTCAGACACCATGACATTCTTTGAGGGCCATCCTCAGAGAATGACACCCATCCCTTCTCCCCCTAACGCATGCGTCCTTGTCTCAGAGCTTAAGCACTTCCGAGCTTTGGTTCAGCCTTCCTGAGCTACGGCCCCAACCATGAAGTTGACCGCCCTACTGTGGCCTCACTTTTAAAAGTGAGGTGGGGTTGGGTAATGGGCAGGCCAGGGGAAGGACAGGCACTAACATCCTTCTTTCTGTGAGTGGGAAGGGTTTGTTTCAGTGGGGGTGATAATGTGCAGAAATGACTAGGCAGTTGGGGGACTATTTTATTTTTCTTTATGATGAACTGTCTGAGAATCAATGTTTGTTCTTAGGTGTCAGAAACCAAACATTATTCTCACTAAATGGATGTAAACAAGAGGCCAGAAGGCTGGTCAACCTTAACTGCTCTGAAAGGTCAGAGCTAATTACTCACTGTTTAGATGAAAACATTGTTAGCTGAAGCAGCCTCTACCTGTTTGTTTCATGTTGATTTCTGTTTTGTTATTTCCTGCCTAAAGGCTAGGGGTATGTCCCAAAGCCTTAATAAAAGGGATAAAAAGGCCAGAGCAAGTGGCAGTCCTTTCCACTAGAGGAAGGCTCCCGCCTGGCCCCCCAATATCGCCAAATTAATATTTCTAGTCTCTCATTTCGTTTGCGTGCGGCCTCCTTTAGAACCCAAACCCTGAACCGGGAACCCTGAACCACGAGGGACGTGGAAAGGGGCTCCCACACTTAGGAAATGGGGCACATGTGATAAAGATAAGTGTGTGGACAACCAGGGAATATAGGGATCTGGGAGATCTGGAAGGAGCCTCTTCCACTGTCTATCATCACCCCAGACTGTTCCAAGAGACAGAATGCCAAATGTCACAGCTGGCTGTCCTGAGGAGGCCTTGTGGTGTGAATCTGGAGAATTCAGACTGGGAACTGTCTGGCAGGGCACAGAAATGGAGGTGCTCTGGCCAGGGGTTGGGGAACAGGGTTACTAACTGAGGGCCACGAATGAGGAAATCTCCCTGAGGGTCAGTTCACAGGGTCTATTTCCTACAGTGAGTGTTCTCAAATTCTTCTCATCATGGAGGGTCATTCTCTTAGGCTTCTCCCAATCGCTCAGTAAAGTCTCATACAGTCAGCCCACCTGCATGGCGAAATGTGGAAAGAACGAGATTATCACTGCTGAGGGGAGACATGCCCTGCCTGTTCACCTGGCCTGTCTAGGTGACCGAAGCTCACACAGTCCTGGATGCAGTGCTCACAGGGAGAGCAATGCTCTCGGGAGCAGTGGATAGCAGTGGACGGTGAGGAAGTTGCTTACCAAAGGGTATGTAGTTCTCTATGAAACCCAGCACCTAGGCAGTGAGTCACTAAATGCCTGCATGACGCTTTATGGGCTCTCTTCACCAAATATATATAAATGTCCAGTAAATACATTGAAAGGATGCTCACAACTGTTAACCCTAGAGACATGCAAATTAAAACCAGAATGAGATGCCATTACATACTCACTACAATGGCTAAAGTTAAAGACTGATATAGCAGGTATCCGGGGATATGGAGCCACCAGAGATCCCAGATGTTGCCTGAGGGGATGAAAAATGGTGCAGCCACTAAGAAAACAGTATGGGAGCAACTTGTAAAATTAAACACATCCTTAGCATACAATCCAGCAATCCCACTCCTAGTTATATAGTCAAGAGAAATGAATACTTACATTCACACATAGACTTGTATATGAATGGTCTTAGTAGTGTTATTCATAAATTAGAGACTGGTACATGAAATGTGTGCATTCAGCCTAGACTGCACACTTTCACAGTCTGGGAGCCATCAGTGGGACATCTTTAGTGCTGCTGCGCTAGCCAGCTATGAGCCCAGCTTCTGACTGAGTGGCGCTACCCTGTGGGAGTACACTGACCACCAGGGGACAGCTCCTGCATTGAGCATCTGCCCCCTGGTGGTCAATGTGTGTCACAGCGACCGGTAGTTCTGCTGATTGGTCAATTTGCATATTAGCCTTTTATTATTATTACTAGAGGCCCGGTGCATGAAATTCCTGCATGGGGGAGGGGTGTCCTTCAGCCCATCCTGCTCCCTCTCCAATCTGGGACCCCTTGAGGGATGTCCGACTGCCCGTTTAGGCTCGATCCAGGTAGGATAGGGCCTAAATGGACAGTTGGACATCCCTCTCATAATTCAGGACTGCTGGCTCCCAACTGCTCATCTGCCTACCTTCCTGATTGCTCCTAACTGCTTCTGCCTGCTAGCCTGATCACCCCTAACCATTCCCCTGCCAACCTGATTGATGCCTAACTGCTCCTCTGCCAGCCTGTTTGCCCCTAACTGCACTCCCCTGTGGGCCTGGTCACCCCTAACTGTATTCCCTTGTAGGCCTGGGTCCTCCCCAACTATCCTTTCCTGAAGGCCTGGTCACCCCCAACTTTCCTCTTCTGCCAGCCTGATCACCCACAACTGCCCTCCCTTGCAGGCTTGGTTCCTGTCAATTGCTCTCCCCTGTCGGCCACATGGGGGCAGGATTTTTAACCACATGGGGGAAGTCACCTTGTGTGTTGGAGTGATAGTCAATCTGCATATTACTCTTTTATTAGATAGGATATAGGCCTGGTGCATGGGTGGGGACCAGCTAGTTTGCCCTGAAGGGTGTCCTGGATCAGGGTGGGTATTCCCTTGGGTTGTGGGGTATCCCAAGCAGAGGCCCTGGTATCTGGGATTTATTTATCTTCTACAATTGAAACTTGTTGCCTTAAGCGGAGGCCTGGACGGCCAGGGTTTGCAGAAAGCTTGGCTTCCTCCATCACCAGGGCAACCCAAGCCTCCCTCCTGCTTCTCTGTGGCCATACCCATCTTGGTTGGGGTTAATTTGCATACTTGCTTTGATTGACTGATGGGTGTGGCTGGTGGGTGTGACTTGGAAGTCTAGCAGAGGTATGGTCAATTTGCATATTACTCTTTTATTAGATAGGATTATTTTTAAAAATATATTTTATTGATTTTTTTTATAGAGATGTAGGGACAGGGATAGCGAGTTAGAAACATTGATGAAAGAGAAACATTGATCAGTTGCTTCCTGCACACCTCCTACTGGGGATGTGCCTGCAAGCAAGGTACATGCCCTTGACTAGAATCGAACCTGGGACCTTTCAGTCTGCAGGCCAACGCTCTATCCACTGAGCCAAACCGGTTATGCCTAGCCTTTTATTATGTAGGATAACAAAAAAAACCTGAAGTAACTCAAATGTCCATCAACAAGTTGAATGAATAAACAAGTTGTACAACAGAATACTACTCAGCCATAAAAAGGAATGACATTAATATATGTAGTAATGTTGGTGAATCTCAAAAACATTATAAGATAAAGAATTAAGCATAAAATATCATGTACTATATGATTCCACTAATATGAAACTCTAGATGAATCAAAATTATGATGAACAGAAACCAGATCAGTGGTTGCGTGGGGCTGGATTGGGGTAGGAGATGGAGATGAGCAGGTGAGATGTGTAAGTGCAGGAATGGTCTACATCTTGATTGTGGTGGTGGTAACAAATGTATATGAACCTGCACACTTAAAAGGGGTGAATTTTATTGTATGTCAATAATAATTAAATTTTAAGTAAAAAAAAACCTCCATAAGCTTATGGGCACACTTAAAAAGAATGTCTTGAAGGCAGAAAGACACACAATACACAGAACAAAGATAGGAATGATAGAAGACTTCTTTACTCTGTAATCTAGAAATCAGTAAAATCTTTAAAGTACTGAAAGAAAAAAAAATAATGACCCAGAATTCTACAGTCAGTGGAACTACCTTTCAAACGTGAAGGTGCAATAAAGAATTTCAGAC
>PVJN01039430.1:0-13704 GCA_004026805.1 Lasiurus borealis
TACTGGAGGTTTTTAAGCCTCCTGCTTTCTCAATTTGTTCATTTGCCTGAAAATGAAGAATAATTATCCAACTCACAATTTAATCTTAACTTTGAACCAGAATATTATATTTAAGCTGAATTTATAAGTGTGACAAAATCAAGATATTATGGACTGGCTTTTAAAATACAGTATTTGTGTTAAATATTTTATTGAAATATACATATATTTACTTTATAGAGCAGTTACTATTGGGTTTAAATAACAGATTTTTAGCTTTGGTTGGCTACTCTGAAAATAACTATAGAGAAAATAAAATAAAAAATTCTTAAAAGGTAAAATACCATCCAAATGTTTCTTAATACTATGATATTTAATGTTTTATATTAGCCTCATTCCTAAAACAACTAAACAAGTTTAATTTTTTTCTAAGATACATATGTAATGGGATTTTTCAGTTTGACTAGAGAGCTATAAATTATTTCATCATAGCATAAGAAAACATCTCTCTCATATGCATAAATGTCAAAAAACTTACTTTCTTTAGTCCTTCATGGATGAATGTCTCTCCTACTGGAATGACAGCTTTTAAGTCCTTCAAGCCTTGATTGATTTTACCTCTGAAAATAATGTTTTATAATATTAAAATAAACAAAAGTGAGCAAAGATCACAACAAGCACTTCTGAAAACACATGTAGCATTGCTACTAAGCTTTCTTCAGTAAGAAAAGGAAAGAGCATGAGCTTTGAAAGCAGATAGCTCTTCATACCCTTTTTTCATTTCAATGAGTATATAATAAAATTTGTGTTTTCTCTACAAAAAAAAATAAAAGTATTAACAATGTGAAATATCTTGAAAATCTAAGCATAAACTAATTTTGGTTGAGAACATCTACCTTCAATCATATTTATTTTAATAAATGCTAAGGAGTAAAATATGTGACTTCATAAAAAAAAAGAAAAGAAAGAAAAACCACCAAGGACTGAGGGACTGAGTGAGTAAATCAGCTTAACTGAAAGAATATTTCTGAAGCACTTGACCCATATCCCTATGAGTTGGAAATTTTTCTTGTTATCTGCTATTTCCTAAAGTGTGTTACTTAATGATGTTACTTATGAAAATTAACATTTTCTACTTTTGTCTCCCAGAGTCATAAGTCGTAGGCAATTTTTTAGCACCTTCTCATCCATCTGGACACCAGTTCATTCTCTTGAATGTTGTGGATATTTAATATGTATTTGGTGAACAAATAAAAAAATAGATGGATGGATGGATGGATGGATGACAATGGATTATTCAGAAGAAAAGTATGAATTAAAAAGAGAAAGAACCATAGAATATTTTTTCATCATGACTAATTAGTTGTCCCAACAAAATATGTTGAAATAAAGTGTGACTATAATAGTAAGAGGTATATTGTGTGTATGAGTAAGAAAAGACACATTTTTCAGGTTTTTTTAAAAATACAGATTCCAAGACTTTTTTATAAAAAGAAAAAGAAAAGAAAAAAAAAAAACACTTCAAGAATCTTAAGAGATAAATACTTAAATGTTGCAAAATAACCCGAAATAAACTCAAAACTAATTTTTAAAACTTTGAACTTAAAAGATCAGAAGAGAGATATTAATATATTGCTTTGGGAATTTTAGTTTTTAAACAGAAGCAAACGAAAATACCTTTCTAAATAAAAGTCTTGAAATATTAACTAAGTATAATGCTTTCAAAAAATGTGAAGAGCAGTTACACTACTGAGGATGATAGATGACTGACAAGAGAACTGAATTTCAAGTTTTCATATTATCTGAAAATCAAGGAATTTACTGGAGTCATACGCAATATATATATACTATTAAAACATATGACAAAAATAATAAAAAAATTATTTTGTCATGCTGCAATGTTATGTTTCAAATACTTTCAATAAATGGGTCATTTATAAGAGCCTCACTCACATTTTAAAAGTAAGTTATTGATTATATTTTAATATTGTAATGAAAATTATTGTCAGATAAGTTCTCTCCCTCAAGAAGTTTCCCCAAAAGACAACTTTCAAAATATGATCTTAATCTTTCTCCTTCCTGATTTAGTTATCTCTAATAACATATACTGTCTTTTTTGATACTTGGTTTAAAATCTACCTATTCTGAACCTATCTCTAACTTCATTACATTCTCTTTCTATGGTACCCCAAACTTACGAATGTTTAGCTTTCACTACAATAACTGTCTCTTAAAAACATTGAACTTTAAAATAATTTAAAACATTAATTTCACTTAATATTTTCACTTCTCAACAAGACTGAAAGTTTACAATGGGCTACCCCCATGTGTGATATGTATAATGTATCCCCCTACTCTGCACTTATTACTCATTGTAATGTCTTTTACAAAGTAAGTGTTCAATAAATTTCTCAACCTACCCTAGGAAAAAAATTCATAACTCCACAGATGATGGAGTAAATTACATAACTTATAAACGTGTTTAATCTAAATATTTATGTGCACTATCTACAGAAACAACTTGAAACTGATTCTGTCTGAGTCTCACAGATAAAAAACAAATATTTGGTGCTTTCCAGAAATGAGTGGCAGCGTGTCCTCAAGCATTAATGTTTGCTGTCAAAAAAAAAAAAAATGAAAAAGACAACTAAAATTCAAGTTTACCCAAACAGATTCTGATTGGCAAAAATTGCTTTCTCCATTCATTTCAGATTCAGCTCTCCATCACCCCTGAGAACCAGACAACACCAGCAGAAGACTCTAAGCTAAAATAAATAAAACTTGCCAATGTGGAATTCAGAGTCTTTGGGGAAGGTAGGTCTCTGCTAGCTTATTTTATTGGAAGAAGCAGAGCACCTCTCGCTTTTCTACCCACACTCACGCCTGCCACTGTACTATTCTAGGTGGCACTAAACCCCCCATTACTTTAGCAGCTGCATAGTCATCCAAGGAAAGGCGTTCCTTGTCCATCGCCAATACCATCAACACAGGTGAGTCCTGTTCTTGCTACCTTCCAGGGAGACAACACAGTCTAGTCTGTCAGCCTCTCCTTCATCAATAAATGTCACTTTTAGGAAAAAGAAAGCCAAAACAAGGCAGGGCAGATCTCAAACCTTCAAAGAATCCCCAGCAACCAAATATAGGTGATAAATTTCTCTGTTAGTAAACAGTTACCTGGGGAAAAGCAAAATTACATAGAGGAGTAAAAACAGAACTCACTCATCTATACTTTAACTTAAAGAAATCTCTAAGGAGCAAGAAGGAAATGATAAAACTCAACATAGAAAAAAAATGGGTATGTTGTAAAGATCAGCTAAAATCCAACATCTCAACCTTAGAAGATCAACCTTATTGAGCTGGGCTTTAGCAGTATGTCTTCAATTACAAGGAACAGCAATATTGAAACTACTTGCTATGACACTGTAGTCAAGGGCGTGTGCTGCTTTCCTGACACACAATGTCACCTATAAGGTCCCAAAGCAGAAGTTTCTTGTCATCCCTGAGTAATCGTTACACACTTCCTCCTTTTTGCTAACTACATTATGTAAACTTTCTTCACTTATTGGGAAACCCACAGTAAATTTCTTACTCATTCACAAAATTCTGTGAAGCTCCTATGGTCATCATAATGCTGCATCCTCTTTTCCAAGATCTTTACTTTACTTTTATTTTATTTTTATGTGTTTATTATTATTATTTATTGCCTTCAGAGAGGAAGAGAAAAGGAGAGAGATACAAACATCAATGATGAGAGTCATTGATCGGCTGCCTCCTGCACATCCCCCAGCAGGGACCTAGCCCACAATCCAGGCATTTGTCCTTGACTAGAATCAAACCTGGGATCCTTCATTTCACAGGCAGATGCTCTATTCACTGAGCCAAACAGGTTAGGGCTATTTTTATTTTTATGTGTTGTTAATTTTCTGCAATATTCTGTGCAGCTTCAGATACTTTTAGGAAAGAGGAAAATTTTAAACAAATGGTACATTTAACCGGTGTTTTTTTGTTTTTGTTTTTATGAGAACTGGAGACCAAACTCTATAATCAACTATAAGGATTGATCCTTTTTTAATCTATAAAATTAACACGTCCATCTCTATTAGTAACACTCAAATTTTTCTGAGTAGGAAAACAAAGAGATTAAAAAGGGATAGCACCATAGCCGGTTTTGCTCAGTGGATAGAGCATCGACCAGCAGATTGAAGGGTCCCAGGTTTGATTCCCTGTCAAGGGGTTTAGCTCTATCCCCCATAGGGGGCGTGCAAGAGGCAGCCAATCAAAGATTCCCTCTCATCATTGACGTTTCTATCTCTCTCTCCCTCTCTTTTCCTCTCTGAAGTCAATAAAAATATATTAAAAAGATAAAAAGGGAAGGGAAGAATAAAAAGACAAGAGAAGGAATGGAAGGGAAGGAAACATAGCAATGACAGCTGCCATGCATTGTGTCACATCAATGGCTTTTCTCCATCCCTATCACACTTGGACCTGTGGAAGGTGTTCATGATGTCACACCTAAAATAAATATGTATTTTTTACAAATAGTGGCATAAAAAATAGGTTGGCAGAGAATTCTGAATTTCCCAACTAACAGAATTAAGGCACAATTTTAAGTACCTTCTACTTATGCTGAAGGGTGTGCATTTACTAGTATACAATTTGTCTCTATAGTACTTGGACTTTTCAATGCATATTATTTTAACATTCCAGATTTCAATCAACCAGCCTACACACATCTGTTGCACACACTCCCCACATTAACACTGTGATTCCGATGTGAGAACAGCTCACATGTAGACATGGCTATTCCCACATACCTCTCTACAGGTGCAGTGTAGTTCTCCACCCTGGCTGTGCCCTGTAATCACCTAACGGGCTTTTTAAATCTCTTCTGTGCATTAATTAAAAGATTCTAACTTACCTTATTTACTGAAAGATTCTAATTCTAATTGCTTTGAAATAGGGATGGGGTATTTTTTGGAAATAACAACTAAGAACCTCTGGTCTAATCTAATTTAAAATATTTTCCATGTTGTTGGAATGCTCTTTTCCTTACCTGTTTTGCCAATCAGTCCTACTGAAGGAGTTTGGAAGTGACTAGGATATTATTTTAAACTATAAAGTACAGTTTCTGAGATAGTATGGCATATAGCCACAGAGAAGAGAGATTTATTCTAAGCCCTATCTTGCTTCATCTATATAGGGATGAAAATATCCACCCTGTGGGGTCATTGTGAGGATTAAATGGCACATAATAATAAGTGCAGAGTAAGTTGTAGCTACTATTGTTATTTGTTAACATTACTCACTCCCCTACTGGTAGGATTTTGTTTACACTGTTAACATGAAATGGTCATCTCTGCGTCAGCCTCCAATAATAATTTGTCACTGCTCTTCCAATTCAGCTTCGCACAATTTCTATTGTGGTTACCTATTGCAGTATAATAAACTACCCAGAAATCGGTGGTACAAACACATTTTATTGTTTCTCATAATACTGTGCATTGAATGGGCAGCTACGCTTCACAGGTTGTGAGCTGGGAAGCTGGAATGGCTAGGAGAGCAGAAATGATCTCCATCACACGGTTGGCAAGTTGATGCTGGTGTTGATGCTGGCTATTGCCTTAAAGCCCAGCTAGGACTGCTGATCAGCCTGTATTCTTCTGCATGTGGCTTGTCCATGTGGCTCAGCAAGGTTTCCTCCTACCATGGTGGTCCATGGTTGTCAAAGTTTTCATATGGCAGCTGGCTACCAAGACCACAAGGAAAGGCCTGTGCCTTATTAAGTCTTAGACCTGAAACTGGTATAGTTTGTTTCATGTTTATGTCTAACACAGTCTTGATTAAAGTAAGCAATAGGGCCAGCCCAGAGTTTTTAAATCACATAGTTAAATGAGTATTTATTTTACATACACATGTATTTTATATATTACTACATATTACACATATAATCACATACACACATATATATGTATGTATGCATGCTGTGCTTCATTGGAGGTCACAAAAGAACTATCTATTTTATGTTAAAAGCTACCCAATGCCAATTTGGATAACAGCACAAGCATAAATGTATAGGTGTTTATATCATTGGTTGGTTCTGTAATGTATCCTTAAGATGTTATTACAGTCATGAGTCTTTAAAATAAATGGTAACTGCAAACAAAACGTGGCAATACCTGAGAATTTTCTCATAATAACCCATTTATATAATATAATAAAATTTTTATTTTATAAGTAAACCTTAGTAGACTGAGTAGTATATGAAACAAAACAATGTTTTCAAACTTTTATTTTTGTCTGTATCAAATTATTAATGATCCACTTAGCACTGTATTTTACCCGAACTATCTGTAATAAAATAATAAAAGGGTAATATGCTAATTAGACTGGACATCATTTTGGACATTCTTTCTGACAAAGCCAGGGCTGGAGGGAAACCAGCCCGGGTCCTAGGTGCCTGTGGGCAGTGTTGGGGGAAGCCAGCCTGATTCCCGAGTGCTGGAGGGAAGCAGGTGCCAGCAGCAGGAGGAAGGAAGGTCTACTCTTGCATGCATTTTCATACATCGGGCGTCTAGTCTATGATAATAAAAGTGTAATATGCTAATTAAGCAGACATCCTTCTGGAGGAACTTCTGCATGAAGCAGGAGCATCAAGGGAAGCCCGGGTCCTGGATGCCAGTGGGAAGCCGGTAACAGCAGCCAGGGGAAGGCCTAGTTTTTCTTTTTTATTATTATTATTAAATCTTTATTATTCAGATTATTACATTTGCTTCTCTTTTTTCCCCTCCATAGCTCGCCTCCACCCAGCTCCCACCCTTCCCTCTACCTCTCCCTCCCTCCCGTTGACCTCATCCATAGGTGTATGATTTTTGTCCAGTCTTTCCCTGTATACCCCTCACCCCTTTCCCTCCTGAGAATTATCAGTCCACTCCCTTTCTGTGCTCCTGATTCTATTATATTCACCAGTTTATTCTGTTGATCAAATTTTTAATTCACTTAATTTTTAGTTTCACTTGTTGATAGATACATATTTGTTGTTCATAATTTTTTATCTTTTACCTTTTTCTTCTTCCTCTTCTAAAAGAGTACCTTTCAGCATTTCATATAATACTGGTTTGGAGTTGATGAACTCCTTTAGCTTTTTCTTATTTGTGGAGCTCTTTATCTGCCCTTCAATTCTGAATGATAGCTTTGCTGGATAAAGTATTCTTGGTTGTAGGTTGTTGCTATTCATCAACTTGAATATTTCTTGCCACTCGCATCTGGCCTGCATCATTTCTGTTGAGAAATCAGCTGACAGTTGTATGGGTGCTCCCTTGTAGGTAATGAACTGTTTTTCTCTTGCTGCTTTTAATACGCTCTCTTTTTCTTTTGCTTTTGGTATTTTAATTATAATGTGTCTTGGTGTAGTCCACTTTGGATTCTTTTTATATGGGGTTCTGTGTGCTTCCTGGACTTGTAAGTCTATTTCTTTTACCAGATGTGGGAAATTTTCAGTATCTTGCTCTCTCTCTTCCTCTGGCACCCCCACAATTCTGATGTTGGTGTGCTTGAAGCTGTCCCAGAGGCTCCTTACATTATCTGCACATTTTTGGATTCTTTTCTTGTTTTTCCAGTTGAGTGTTTTCTGATTCTTTATATTTCAAATTTTTTACTTGATTCTTGCTTTCCTCTGGTCTGCTGTTAGGTCTCTGTATAATATTTTTTATTTCAGTCAGTGTATGTTTAATTTCTAGTTGGTCCTTTTCCATCTCTAGTTGGTTCTTTTTCATCTCCTCTTGGGTCTCACTAACTTTATCCAACTTTTCTAGGATATTCTTGAAAAATCTTATAAGCATTGTTTTGAACTCTATATCTAGTCGTTTGTTTTCCTCCATCTCTTTTGTTTGTAATCCCTTCCCTTGTCTCAGCATTTTCAATATGCCGGGAGAACTTCTGTGTTGGATTCAGCCTTATGATACCAGACTTGCAAAACTGCAAAAGCCTCTCTGTTGAGCTTGGGATGGGTGGAGTCACAGGGTTTAATGGACCGGGAAGGCCTACTCTTGCATGAATTTCATGCATCAGGCCTCTAGTTATATATAAAGCATTTAACAAAATGTCGGATACATAGTAAGTGCTCAATGAACCTTATCTATTTTTATTGTCTCCTTCCATTAATAAGCCACAATATTCATCAGACTGACAGAAATTAAATATATATATATATATATATATATATATATATATATATATATGAGGGGAAACCTGTTCACTCATTCACACATTCTCCTCCAATTATCTACTTAATTGTGTTATTATATTCTGCTATACTACACACTTCATGAATGATAAATTGCAGAAAATTAATGTTTTCTTATTTGCTCTTCAACTTAAAAAAATGTTTTAAGGTTTCCAAACAGTGAAAGATTATTTTCTAAACACAAACATTGCTAATATATTCTATAATCTAAGTTTAGCTATTGCTTTATATACAAATGTGCCTGTTATTTATCTAACAAGTCACTCTAAGGCTAACATATGCCCAAGTCTCTGTGCTCCAGTCCAAACCAGTGATCCCAAGGTAGCAATCCTGATGCAAACGTTTCTGCTTTCAAAATGCTCCACACAAACCGCGTTTTGTGAAAGATTGCTCTCCAAGTTATTCTACACTAACCAACGTGTGGCACACAGATCACACCTGAAGTCCATCACTGCATTTTGTATGTTTTACTCCATTTCCCCACTTGATGCCTTTCTGGGCCAGGAGAAATGGACCTCTGCATTCTACCACTTCAGGTGCCAGGGCTGCCTCACAGGCATGAGTCACAGTGCATTGAATTTTCCAGAACACACTCACAAAACAGATGTAGACTTTCACTGAAAATAAGTATTAACATATCCAGGACCAGGATCTGAGCTGCTGCCATGCCCAGACCCCTCAGGATTAGTACAGTGGGTAGCCAAAACTGGCTTTTTTAAACAGGAGTCATTACTTCTTTATTCGAGTTTTTTTTTTAAACCCTAGAGTCACTTCCTCTTCTCACTTCACTGGTTTTCAACAAACTAGAATAAATTCAGAGGATGACTATGTCTTTGAATTATGACAAATTCTGACTAATTGTGAAAGCTGGTGAAGGGGGAACACAGAGTCTCAGGCAGTGCGGAAGGTTAAGGGTTCGTGTTGGGGGTCAGACCCGGGAGAGAATCTTAGGTCTTGCTATTCAGAGGTGTCACCCTGAGCAAATCACTTCAGTTATAATCCTGGCACAGCATCTTGGAAATGATAAAAATGGTGTACACAGATAACCTCCAGATCTCATTTCCACATTAGCCTCCTTCCCACCCAGTCATCAAGGAGGCCTTCACACACATTATATGTGTTTATTGTCCCAACATCACTATAGGGTAGGGATGCTAAGCACCTTTTAACAGGAAAGTGGTTTGGGCAACAAGAGGCGGAGTAACTCGTCCAAGGTCACACAGCTAGTGTGTAGCTCCTGTGTCTATTTACCCAAGGTGTAGCCCTGGTACTGTCATTTTAACAAGAAGACTTCAGAACCCTCCAGTGTAAGAGCTGGAGATGATCTATTCCTATTGCTTACTCATTCAAACCCCTGGATTCATCCTGATTTTAAGACAGCTATCTCTAGCTACAGAAAGTCAGTAATAATTCTCTTTAATTTAAACATTTGCTGAATTTTTACATGATACATTATTGTCAAAATAAATTTGAATAGCCTACATGCATGGAAATTAAAACACAAAGACTTTTCCCACATTGAATCTCACAGTAACACTGTAAACAGTTTGTTGCATATCTTCCAGCCTTCTATAATCACATACACACACACACACACACACACACACACACACACACACACAACTATAAAAACAGTTAAAGATTCTGTCTTTATTTTAAAAATAAAATCATACTTAACAGAGGGTTTGGCAACTTTCCTTTCTCAATTAATATATATTAGATATATTTTCATGTCAATATATATGAATTTTCCAATTTTTTTAATGGCTGCATAGTATGTATATATTCTATGTATATATTCTAAGTACAGTATCAATTTATAGGCATTTATATTGAATACAGTTTTTCATTATTATGGACAAAGCTGCAATGTCTAATTTCGCACATGCCTATCTGCACTCTGGTGCTAATATTTCAGTGAGACATAGTCCCTAAAAAGGAGAACTGCTAATAGGAACCTAAACATTTACAGAGACTGTCATATGTCCCTACAAAATGAATGAGTCAATTGTAAGTGAACAACTCTTAAAGGGACTATCTTGTCACAAGTACATCTTTAATTCAGATTATAAGGAATTAGAATACATTCTCTCAAATAATAGAAATGCATATATTATCTAAACTTAATGACTTCTCTTCAATTTCCAACAAGTCAGGCCAAGGAATTTTTTTTCCTAAGTAATGGGTAATTGTGATCAGATCAAATAAATATAACTTTTTAAATCTTGGGACAAGTATATTGAAAACAGAATTGAAAATATATATAACTGATCTATAAGAAGAGGAATGAGAAAAATATGTCATCATTTATCATTTTTCAAAGGGAGAGAAAACAGTAGAACAATTAATAACTAAGGTTCCAGTGTCAAGCAAACAACCATTCACTCAATAAATATTTATTGAGCACCCACTGTGTGCCATGCCCTGTGCTAGGTGTTGGATATATGGGTGAACAAGTGCTCTCATGCACTTTACATTAGAGCCATGGAGATAAAAATAAATTGATTGGTTAATAGAATAATTTAAAAAAGTGATCACCAAATAGAGTATTGTGAGAAATCACTGAGGAGGCAGATCAGGGTTCCCTCAGACTTGATGGCCAAGCAAGGCTTCTCAGAGGACGTGACACATGGGATAAGGACAAAATGACAAGAATGACCTGTCCTGGACAAGATCTGGGGCAGAGAAAGAGCGAACTTCCTAATGTGGAAACAAGCTTGGCCTTGTTAGGGAATGGAAAGGTGGCCAGTGGGCTAGTCTGTGGCATCCAATGTTGTAACCGAGGATTGGGTGAGGCAATCAGGTAGGAGTTTTAGGCCACTGGGAGATATGCTCTTCTATTCCAAGCCATTAGACTGTATTCGGCAGGAGAGTGGCATGATCTACTTTATACACTAAGATACCATTCTGGTTGCCATACTGATCACCACTTATTAACTAAGTATCTTTGGACAAGCTTCATTACTTTTCTTTAGCTTCAGTTTCCTCACTTGTGAAGATGAGATAATAACAGTATGTATTACATGGAGTTGATATTAGGATTAAATGAGGTAATGAATGGGAAGCACGCTGCCTAGCACCTAATAATTGTTCACTAAATGATTTCAACTAAATCACTTTTATATCATGAAGACCATACTAAACACAACTGAGCATAATTCACTATCCCCAATTACATACCACAAAAAACTAAAAGTATCCTTTAAAATTAGTCCTACTTTAAATTCTCTAATATTAAAAGGCTGGATATTTCCATATTGAAAAACACTCAGCACTTTCTTCTTACCTGATGCTGTAACACAGCCCTGAACTATTGATGTATATGTGCACACCCCTTATTTTCACATACACTAGATTACACATCTTTGTGTTACTTCCAGAGCCCACAATGCTCAATAAATCTTATAAGGACGGCATGTAGTTAGGTAGAAAAAACGGACTAAAAGATGTATGGAAGATAAAAATCATGAGGACAAGTGAACAGAAGGGAGTGTTTTGAATTGAAATATTTAAAAGAATAAAGTTTCTAAGTGATGAGTATATGAAACGAATAAATGGTCATTTCTTGGCATGTGTAACATTCTATTCGTGCATTTACATAGCACTAAATGTTATGCTGAAACCCTAACAGAAGACACTGCCTTACCATAAGGACGTACTGCCTTCCAATCTTGCTTCATCTCTACTGAAAATATTTAGCAACACTCTGAGAAACATGAAAGAGGTACTTCTCATATTCACCACAGTACTGAAGAATTATGAGTAATAGAACCAAAATTGTGAAACCTGCTGTCCTTAACTTTTGTGTTGCTCACACATGCAGATTTGTTTGTCAGTCTCAATATACGCCATCAAGAAAGGTGATATGTAGAATAGCCATTTCTAGGCTTTGACATAAAGATCCACAATAGTTGTGGAAATATTTATTAACTGATATTGCATCTAAATATGAAAATTGTTTCTACACACTTCAAATTATGTAATGGAAGAAAAATGATCTTATAATATCCAAATGTAGAGGACCATAGAAATTTAAAAAGTTACTGACTTAAATAAAATTAGTATAAGAATAACTAAAAGCAGAAAATAATATTCTTTACTGGAGACTATTCTGTGATATACAAGTACTTTTCTAGCACTGTTTTATTTTGATCTTCATAACATCTCTCTTAAGAAAACTTGATAGTTTATTTCTATAATTTATACATCTAAAAAGTAACACACTGAATATATACTTGATCTAAGTCTCCAAGTCAAGAAGTAGTAAAACCAGAACTCTAACCCAGACCTTCTTAGTGTTCTTTCTGCCATCTCAAACTAATCAACATGCCACAAATAGTTAAATTCAATAAAAATAAATACATATTTATTTCCAAGAGATAGGCAAGCAAAATAAGTTGCAAGTAGCATTATTAAAATTCTGCCTGAAGTATTATAAATCCTTTCAAACAGGACAATAATCTCTTTAAATAAACACAATTTTTCCCTGGTCATTAAATACTACATATTCCCTAGCTCCAGGTAACAACAAAGCTTTCACCGCTTGAATATACATGTGCCAGATGCTGTCATATATTCTCCTCACTCACTGACTTCAATTCTTACAACAATCTTATGAGGTAGTTACTGTTATCATCATCCTCACTGTCATCTGTATGTAGATGGGGGCGTTGGGGGAGGAGGCATAAAGGGGGTAAGTGTCCTGGACAAAGTGGCTCAGTTGGTTGGGCATCATCTCTTGCACTGAAAGTTTGCAGTTTTGATTCCTGTCCAGGACATATGCCCAGTTGCAGGCTTGATTCCCAGGCAGGAGGCAGCCTGTCTTTGTTTGGCTCTTGCATTAATGTTTCTGTCTCTCTCCCTCTCCCTTTCTCTTTCTCTAGAAATCAATTCTAAAAAATCTTTTTTTAAAAAGAGGTTAAATAACTTGTCTTAATCATTTAGCTAGATACCGGTTCAGAGGCTCTTAACAACAATGTTATACTGTCTCTTCAAATAGAAGCCTCTTTATCCCATTCGAATCTATTCCGTATTAGATTCAACCAAGAGAAGGGAAGAACCTCTAATTTAATGATTTAAACTCTTCATTTCACATGTCTAAGCAATATCAACATGGAGACCACTGATTACACTTCATCTTCAAAGCGCTGGAGGACCCATATGTAAAGTGTCTGACAGAGTTCCTGGCTCAGCATACGTAGGTGACAATTACTGAGAGTCTACTATATGTTTGGCATTAGGCTAAGTGCTATTCTCTACATACGCACTCCATAAATGTTACCATTATTCTTTTAG
Source organism: Lasiurus borealis (assembly GCA_004026805.1). Classification (NCBI taxonomy): domain Eukaryota; kingdom Metazoa; phylum Chordata; class Mammalia; order Chiroptera; family Vespertilionidae; genus Lasiurus; species Lasiurus borealis. The sequence continues at coordinate 13,517 of PVJN01039430.1, forward strand.
TTTCTTCTAGAGCAGTGGTTCTCAACCTGTGGGTCGCGATCCCTTTGGGGGTCCAATGACCCTTTCACAGGGGTCGCCTAAGACTATTGGAAAATACCTGTTTCCCATGGTCTTAGGAACCAACACACCGCTCCTCGGTGTAGCAAAATGTAGCAATGTAGTTTACTGTTGTCATATTAAGACTGTTA